>RJWJ010016972.1:0-33708 GCA_004363605.1 Indri indri
TCTGTGGTAGGTAAGGCTGGACTAGACGAGCTCCCACCTTGTTCCTCCTCCTCCATGGCCAAGTCCTGAGAGCTTGAGACCTTGGCCCCAACTTGGGCTTGGGCCTCCCTGAGGCCCTCACCCTCACCGCCGCCACCACCACCACTGCCCCCCTCGCCTCCGCCCTCCTCCATGGGCTCCAGCCCCAGTCCATCCAGCTCTGAGAAGAGTGGGTCGTCAGGGTGGCCGGGGTCTTGGGCACTGCTACCGCAGTCCACACAGGCCTTGGAGCATAAAAGGAGACATAAGTTGAGTCAGACAGGGTCCTCACTGCTGACCTGCCTGTCCAGCTTCCCACCCCCAGCCCAACAGTGCTTCCCAAAATGTACTCCCAAGAAACACTAGTCCACACAGATGCACCTGGGGTCCAACAAGGTTGGAAAATGCTTTGTACCCTCTACCCTGACCCCACTATGGGATACACAATGTACATTAGTATAGGAGAGGCTCGGAAAACTGCAAAAACTCAGGTGGCTTAATACTACATAATCCAGCAACGAACTTAGTAGAATTAACATCCTTCAGAATTAATGATCCAAGGACACTGAGATCAGCCCTGAGCCCCTATCCCTTGAACCTGGGCTCAATTCTTTCTTCTCCCCCTTCCCAGGCTTTTCCTCTCACCATGACATCAAGGGCCCGAGGGAGCTGGCCCTTCCGGACCCAGGAGTGCACAGCACCCAGTTCCCGACGCTGGTCCTCTGAGAACCGAGGCTGCTGTTTCTGCATGGCCCGGAGCCGCTCCCGGTCCTGCTTTAGCACGGAGGTCATGTCCCTGCCCGAGAAGGGATACAGAAGGCAGAGGCTGGGATCCCGGACCAGGGCCAGGACCCATGGACTTGGCGGTTTTCCTCTACCGCAACTCCCCCTCTCCACCTCAGCTCCTCCCCTAGACCAGGGTGATGGGAGGTGATGGCTTCCAAGGCCAGGAAATCTGCTCTCAGCCTGGGAGGAACTAAGAATCGGTTTCCCAGGAGCAGGGAGCAGGATAGGAACCTCCAAGGTAGAGTCATCCTCAGAAAAGGAAACCTCACGTTAGCAGGGGAGTGAGGGTCGGCCAGCCACCCTACCACCTCTGAACGGAGCGCCAAAGAAGCCTCTGAAATGCCTCACCTGGAGGGCACCTGGTAAGTCATCATGACATGTTGGTCAGCATTGGCCATGAGCAGCCAGATGGGGTCCTGGAGCACGTACTTAATGACCTGGTCCCCAGGCTCAGCCCTGGCCTGAGCAGCCCCAACCTCAGCCTCAGAAGAGTCGATGCTGCCGAAGTACTTGCTTGTGTGGCTGCTCTGACTGCTGCCTGTGGAGCAGGGGGGCAGCCACTGCAGTCAGGCCAGCTGGCATTCCCGCCCCTCGGCCTCAAAGGCCTCCCCCGAAGGCCACATGGCCATTCCAGGGACTTTAGGAAGCTCAGCCGAGATGGGGCCTGGCCTCCCAACTCCCCAGTCACTGTCCCACCCTGAGAGATGCTGGAGGGTGGGCACTCACGAGTGATGCTGGCTGAGGTGCTGCCCCCCTCCTGGGAGCCTGAACCAGACCCAGAGCCCAAGCCAGAGCCCAGGGAGCCTGAGGCTGCAGAGCCCGTGCCAGAGCGAGAGTCCTCTTGCAGCAGCAGTTCCAGCAGGTCGCTGGAGCCGGAAAGTGCGTCCTGATTGGAGGACTCAGTTGCCTCCACCTGGAGGAGGGGGAGGGGTGGGGGCACAGGAGGGATTACGGGATCAGCACCCAGGCTTCCCTTCAGTGGCTGCCACTGGTTGGCGTGGGGGAGGCACACCCAACCCAAGTGGTCTCTGCTCCCCACTCCACGTGGCCAAGCTGAGAGAGAAGAGAGAGCTGGCGCAGAGCAGGGACGTGAGGCTGGGCCCTTTCCAAGTGGCAGATGTGCTCTCAGAAGTTACTGGGATGTCCTTGCCACCTGTCAGACAGATAGGACTGTCTTTTCACACAGAGGAGGCAGCCGATTTCTGCCTCATTTAGAACTCAGCTGGGGTCTCCCTCCCCACAATACCATCTCCTGGAGCCTGAGGCACTGGGCAGAGGGCAGGAGGAAGGCAGGAGAGGAGCAGTGCTGAGGGCCGGGGGGCTACTGGGAGGGCGCAGGGGTCAGTGCTCACCAGTCTCGCCTCTGGCTCAGCAGCCTCCTCATTGGGAGGTGGGGGCCCAGCACTGCTCCCAGGGCCCCCTGCCACAGTCCCCCCCTCGGCACGGGGGGGCTCCTCGAGCTGCAGCAGATTGAGCTGGAGCGGGGAGCTGCATCTTGAGTTGAACAGTGGGGAGTCCGGGCGGTGGGGAGGGCTTGGGGGCAGAGGCGGCAGGGACGGGGAAGGGGAGTGGGAAGCAGGGGTGAGAGGCCCCTCAGCTGGGGTCTGGGGTGCCCCGTAGGGATAGCTGGATGGGGCAGGGAACAGATAGTTAGGGAGCACCAAGGCCACCATTGGGGTCACCAGGGGGGCAGGGAAAGTGGCAGCGGGCACAGAAGTGGGGGCAGGGGGAAGAGGCTGGGGGCCTCCTCGAGGGGAGAATACTGGGAAGGGGTAGGGCTGGACGACGGCTGGGAAGGGGGCAGCGGCTGGTGGGGGGGGCCAGGCGGCAGAGGGTGGCGCGGGTGATGGGTGGGAGACATAGCAGGGGGCTTCGGCCCGGGGCGTCTGGTGGTGGCGTGAGCGCTTGGCTTTGGATCGGCAGTGGTGTCGGCGGCCGGGGGGTGCGGGGCCATGGTGGCAGCCTGTGGGGAGAGACCAGGGTTAGCAAGGGCCTCAACCTGGGGGTTAGTGCCTCACCACTGCCACTGCCCTGACACCCTGACCAGGGAGAGGGCAGGCAAAGGCCCCAGAGAGGGTTTCACAGACCACACAGAACAGAGGGGGTTCAGGAGGTGGGGGCACCCTCAGGGAAGAATCACAGGAGGCAGGGACAAGGGGGTTTATTGACAAAGGCGTGAAGGCAAGGAAAGGTTACATGAGGGGTCAAGCTGGGGGCGTTCAGAAGATAGAGGCACGCTGGCAGATGGCAGGAGGTAGGGTGGCTCCATGGACGAATGGGCAGGTGGCTCTAGTCTATCCGCCAAAATCCTGCAGGCACTGCCAGCCTAGGTGTTCCTCCTGCCAGTCGAGGCCATGCTCTGCCTAGCTTGTGATGGAGCAAAGAGGTGGGCTGGAAAGCCCAGTCCTGAGTCCTGAGTCCTGCGTCCACCTGCAGGGGTCTCCCTCAGGCACCTGGAGGGGCTGCCTTCCATCTGCCCTGGAAGCCCGGACTCTACCCAGAATTGGTCCAGAGTCTATGCAGATCTCTTCTTGATCAGTAACAAATGAGTCCTAAACAGGCACACTTGCTGCCCCTGCCCCAGGCCAGGCCTGAAGTAGCTTACCTAGACAGAGCGCCTCCACTTGCCTCAGTGCCGGCCCCCAGGCTGCCCTTCTCTGGCTGCAGCCTGGAACCCCTGCCTAGCGGGGAGAGGCTTGCAAGAGGCCCATCCCTAGACAAGGCCCTGGTGGTGGAGGCAGCACCAGCCTGGGTTTCTACAGCAAGAACATCTCCCTCGAGACTCGCCCCCCGACAGTCTGGTCCTAGACTGGGCAGAGGGTAGGCTCGGGGAAGCCCCGGGTGGCTACCTCGCTCGCCAGGGGCGGAGGGGGCCGTGGAAGAGCTGTCGAGTCCACGCAGCCTGCCAAGGTCTCGGAAGCGGCTGAGGAAGGCTTGCTCTTCCTTCTGTGTGTGCAGGGACAGCACGGCCTTGGTCAGGCCCACTGGACGGTAGGCATCTGGGGCTGGGTCAGGGGCTACTGTGGGGCTGGGAGCTGGGCTGGGGGCTGGGCCTGGGGCTAGGCCAGGCAGGTCCTCCATCATGATGATGTCTGAGGAAGGTGAGATGGGGGAAAGGTCATCAGAGTCACCTCAAGGGTCAACACATCCACACCACACCCTCCCTGTCCAGCAGCCCAGCCATGCCGAGCCTCTGCCCCACAGCCAAGCCTGGGCCTTATGTACATCTCTTGGTCACCTCCCCACTGAGGGCTGGCACCAGATCCTCCTCCCCATGCAAAGCTGTCCCGGGAGGAGAGAGGACATTCAGTCCCCTCCAGTGGCTACCCTGCCAGGAAACCCTCTCATTGGAAGAGAAGCTTACCCCTTGCCCTTCCCTTACACGTTTCCAAGGTCAATATCCAAAGACCCTTCAGGGGTCTTCAACGTTCCTCCCCTTCAGCCCTCTGTGGGCTGCACCTTGGGGCGGATCCCCCCCACCCACACTTGTGTTTCTGCTGACAGTAAGAATGCGGGAAGCAGGGCGGGGGAGGGCTAAGCAGCGAGCGAGCAGGGTGGAGAGCAAGAAACTGAGGCGGAGCCCTCCACTGGCACTGCAGGTGGAGGGGAAACGCAGGTGGAAAGGAGCTCTAGCTGGGGGGACCACATGGAGCCCAGGCACTCCCCCCTCACTCCATGCCCATACCCGACTCTGGGGGCTTCTTGTCTCCCACATGGACGATGGTGGAGCTGAAGCTACACTGACTGGTGACGGACACCACACTCTCCGCCTTATTGGCCAGGGCGAGCGGGCTCAGGGTGCCTCCCACCACTGGCTCCTTCTGAGGAGTGGCCCCCTCCCCAGACAGCACTTCGGACGAAGGATCTGTGCAGAGAGATGGTGCCAGTTACCACTCAGACCCCCACTGGGAGGTCAGGAGAGGGGATCCCCAGCAGGATGGGGCAGGAATGGTGGTAGGGAGGAGGCTGGGGAGAAGGGCAGGGCAGAGCGAGGTGGGGCCCC
Source organism: Indri indri (assembly GCA_004363605.1). Taxonomy (NCBI): domain Eukaryota; kingdom Metazoa; phylum Chordata; class Mammalia; order Primates; family Indriidae; genus Indri; species Indri indri. The sequence continues at coordinate 4,808 of RJWJ010016972.1, forward strand.
AAAGGCAGAAGTATAGAGACACAGGGCTGCCAGGATAGGGCAGCAGGATTAGGGCATGTACTGGGTCTTTACCTTTCTTGGTCCCCACAGGGACTGGACCTGTCCTCTGCCTGTCATCGTCAGAAGTGGAGGAGGCCGTGTAGGAGGAAGAGGAGGCACATTTACGTTTCGTTGTGCTGGGGATGTTGCAGCTCTCCAGGTACCTGGTGAAGGATGCAGCAGAGAAAATAAGGGCAAGGCCTAGGGTGCGGCAGGGGTAGGGCCCAAGTAGGAGAAGGTGCCAGGTGGCCTTACCTGAGGATGCTATCCAGGCAGTTGATCTGCTGGTAGGAGCAGCTAGAGGCTTCTTTCCTCTCAGCCTCCTCAGGGACCAAGGCTAGAGGGGCCTGGAGTGGAGCAGGAGCCATCTCCGGCTCTGGGTCTGGGGACTGGCAGGGAAGGGCCTTCGTCTTGAACATACCTGTTGCTGAAGCAAGGAGAGAAAAAGGTAAATGTGTTGGGGGTGAAGGTCAGAGGATCCCCAGGTCCCACTCCTCACCTACATCCTCATCAACTCACCAGGGAGGCGGGGCCGGGGCGGGGGCCGGGACCGAGACTCAATAAAAAGCTGCTGCCCCTGGTGCTTGACCAGATGCACATCCTTACAGATCTGCTGGAAAGTCACCTGTGGGCCAGAGCAGAGCAGTGGGCAGCATTGGGCGGCCTGGCCAGTGTCAGGGGCCAAGGGTACACTATAACAAAAAGGTGCCAGTAGGGAGGCACGGAGGCCTTGACGGAGCAGAACAAGAAGGAAAAGGCAGGGAGGAAAAGGCAAAGGGGACAGTCCAAAGCTTCGGGGCTGGCAGTGCCGATTCCAAAGAAGACAGGAAAATGGATAACTAGAGGGAGGTGGGAGAGGGTCACTCACCGGGGCGGGAGGCCCAGGCCCCTCAGCATCACCCCCGTTGCTATCACTGGAGGAGCCAGGGCTGTGCAGAGGACCTGGGGACGTCACAGGGCCAACTCCACAGAGCCCTGTGGGGCTGGGACTGTGCACTGGCTGCAGCAGGGAGAGAGCCAGGTTAGACGTCTACACTCTGCTTTGCACCCCCTTCCTCTCCCACGTCTCCTCCCTCAACCCTCACCTGCAACAGCAGCCGGTGGATCTGCTCTGACAGCTCCTGGATATCAGTGTCCAGGGACGGAGCTGGGCTTGGGGCTGGGGGCGTGAACACATCCTCATTGAGGGGTGCCCTGTAGAGTAGAGAAGGATGAGTCCAGCCCTGCCCCCAGTCCCGCCCCCTCCCACACTGCCCTACCCCCAGTACCAGCTCGAGGGCATGGCCCACTTACGTGCGTACTTTGTGTCGACCCAACACGAAGGCCACCTTGCGGCTCCAGGGGTGTACAAAGCCAGCCCAGCTGGTGTCCATAGTCACGTACTCCCCGTTACGGGCGCAGAAGCGGATAGGGGAGTGGTCAAAGGGCTGGCCTGCCAGCTGCAGGACTGATGGGAGTGGAAAATGAGGTAGGAGTCAGCAGGAGTGCTGAGTAAGATGGAGGGCCACCCTACAGGAGACCCAGGAGACCAAGGCACCAAGAGACACAACCGCAAGGGCAGCTATTCAAAACCCCCAGGGAAGCTGGGAAGGGAGAGAGGATGAGAGGGACTCACTCTTCTTGTGGATGGCCAACATGAGGGGTCGGTCCTCGGGATGCAGAAACAGGAGCACTGGGGCCCCTAGGAGGTCCTGGGGCAGATAGCCCAGCAGCGGGGCAGCCCTGAAATAGGAAGAGGCATCAGAGTGGCCAAGGCCTCAGCCCTGGTCACCCCACTTTCCTCCAGGTCCTGACCTCACCTTTCGTCCACATCCTGGAAGAGGCAGCTGGGTGTGTGCCTTGTGGTGAAGATCCTCTTGTCAGGGGGGATCCGGGGAGCTGAGACACAGAAAGTGTGGCACTGGGTTTCATGCAAAATGGTCCAGCTCCTCAGCCCTCCACTCTGACTGGGGCCCAGGCTGGCTGGCAGTCCTCGCCACAGCTCTGCCCTGGACCCCGGGGCCCGCCAAGATAGCCTGGACTATCCTTGTGCCTTGTACCAATAATAAAACTGAGAAGCACCAAGGCATTCTTCTTTGCCCTCTCCTAGCCCAGAGCTCTTAACCAATTCTACCTCTGAGGGGGCCCAAACCCTCGTCCTTATAATACCTTCTCCAGTTCCAAAATTCTAGGAGACGGGCTCATGCCTCCCAGATTCATGTCCTGCACCTCGCCTAAGCCCAGAGGAAATGTCCTTTCTCCTGCCCTCTCCCAGCCAGACCCCTGCTTGCACACCTTCGTAACCAGAGTGGATGCGTTCCGCGATGAGCAGGCAGCATGGCTGCCCGGGGGCCCCATCTGAGACCCGGATCTTGGTCACATATGGGGTTAGGCGGAATGGCTGGTATCGAGGTCCTGGATCCCGGTCAGGACCTCCTCTGGCAAGGGAGACAGGAGCATTAGGAACTTCCAATGAGCAGCCACCCACACCTCCAACCTCAAGGTCACAGCATACACAGTAGACACTGAGGGGGGTGGGGGGAGAAGAACAGAGAGGACTGTTCAATTCTCCTCACCTACCTGATACGGCAGAAGACAGACTTCTCCTGGGTGAAATCCTTGAGGCCTGAACCTGAGAGACACCAGGAGGGCAGTGAGCACCGCCCTCCCTAGGCTGAGAAGAGGCCAGCAAGGGAAAGCTTGGGTCCCCGGCCCCTTACAGCAAAAAGCTTCCTGGGACTGCTCATCCCTCCCCCAAGCACTTGGGCACCTCACCTGCCAAGGCCCCAGTGCCCCAGGTGGGCAGGCGAGATGGGGCCGTGGAACCATAGAAGACGCCCACATCCTGGGGAGCCAGGAGCTCTGAGAAGCGGGCACCCCGGAACACATCCCGCTTGCAACGCAGCAGGACACCTGCTTGCTCCGAAATGTAGACAATTCGGCCTGTCAGGAAGGAGACAGCCACCGAGAAGGTATCCTGGCAGGAGGGTGAGAGAAAGAGCAGATTCAGGAGCTGTGCGAGTGGGATTGGGGGTGTATCGGAATGGAGAGGCCAGGCCAAGGCTGACCTGGTTGCGAAGCGTGTACTCAGATGTTATGTGCTCCAGCTCCTCCAGCGTGTAGGTGGACATGTCCATGGCACAAGGCTCACCCTCCTCCAGGCTCCACTGCTGGTAGTATTCCTGGTTGGCTGCGGGGTGAGGGTGGTGGAGTATTCAGTAAGGAGACTGCCCCACCACAGTAGCCCAGGCCCTGGCCCTTCTCTCCCAGGAAGTACCACTCACCCTGCACCTGCTTGACACAGGCCAGTGCGTACTGTAGCGTGGCCAGGGTCCCAGAGCGTCCCTTGCCCCGGCGCTCTGGCGGCAGTCGAAGCTTGAGCTCCCGAAGTGCTGTCATGAGTTCCTTCTGGGTCCTTGCCCGGGCTGACTGCTCACTGCTGCAGGGCCCACAGGGAAGAAGAGGTAAAGACATTAGCCCCAGAGTGTGACCCAGGCCCCCAGCTCTCTCCCCCATCCCTCACCCCACATACCTGCAGCCACTGGTAGACGGGTTGTCCTGCTCCGAGCTGGCACTTAGGAGGCTGTAGGCAATGGAACTGCTGGGTGGGGATGGGCTCTGAGAGTTTGTGCTAGGAGAGAAGCAACAGCCCCAAGGTGAGAGGCAGATGGCCAGCAGCATGAGGCATGTCACCTAGCTCAGCCTGCTCACAAGAGCACTCCCAGACCCTGCAGCACACATCCATACACACCTCTTGCTGCTTTCGGTGGTCTCCAGAAGGGCTGAGTCCTTGCCATTGCCAGAGGAGGAACTATGTGAGCTCCGCTGAGATGCACCCCTGGACTCATGCCCGTTGGACTCATTGCCACTTGAGCCGTTGCTGTTGGCATCAGTGTCATCGGCTGGGCTGGGACCCGGGCAAGGCCAGTGCTGTGGGGGCCCTGGAGATGGGACCCCTCCAGGACAAAAGGATTCCCCGGGCCTGGGGTCCCCTCCCCCATCAGCCCCTTCTAGGGGACTGCTCATGTCTAGGCCATGGGGAGGACAGGAAAACAGGGCAGGCGAAGAGGCCACCACGGATGCACGAGGGGGCCTGGAGGCCTGGCTGACGTTGCAAGGTGGGAGATCTAGGTCTCTGAGGGTTGAGAAGTGTGATCACAGCCAGTACCTGGAGAGGGAGACCAGGAAGGAGGGCTTGGAGAAAGCTGGGCTGTTAACCCCACAGCACCTGCTAGCTTCACTCAGACTTTCCCCTGCCTGCCCCCACGCTCCTAGGAGCCAGGCCTGGGGCTTCCAGTAGGAAGCTGAGGTGAGTTCTGTTTCCTGTACCATAAGGGGGCGGCTGGTGGGAAGGGGGCTCTCTTGGGGCTTGCGCCACATCCCCTGACAGCATGGCCTAGGTAAGGAGGGCCTGAGCAGTCCACTAGAGCTAGGGCTGTGGGCCAAAGCCCTGACACTTCCCATCCCCAAGTTCCCATCAGATCCCCAGTCTGCCTGGAACTCCAAGGCCGCAGAGCAGAGGGTGAGCAGGTCGCCTCCTATATTTAGGCTTCAGGGCTAATTTTATCCGGGGGCGGAGCCACCCCCACCGCACATGCGCGCCGACGTGCACGGCCCCACCACGCGCTTCCGCCGCCGCCGCGGTCGCCAGGGAAACCGACGTCAGCCGCTGAGCTCAGCGGTTGCTGGAGGGACCACAGGAGGGCGGGAGAGGCGACCCCTCCCCCATTTCCTGGCGGAAGTGGGGAAGCGACCCACTCCCATACTGGCGGGCGCGGCCGGGGTCGCCCACCCCCACCATATCCCCAGTCCCCGGATGGCCTCCGAGATCGCATTTAGAGGGACGGCCTTATGGGGTGCCAGGGTTGGCCCTGGCCTCCCAGGACAAAACACAGCCGCCACCGCCCTCTTCCCCAAAGCCTCTCAACCTGGCCCTCACCTGGATCCCCATCATTCTGGTCAAGACAACACAACCTTCCCTTCTTTGGCCCCTTTCCCCCACCCTCGCCCCTGACCACCAGGACGTAAGCTGGCACCTGCCATTGTCAAAGACCCGGGAATCCTCCCTTCAGTCCCCTACTTTTCCAGCCACCCCCTCCCTCCTCCTCCGAAGCCTTAAGTACGGGATGCACAACCGCCAGCAAACAGTTCTTCCCCGACTCCCCGTCCAACCACACCCCCACCCCTGAGCATTTTCTGAGCGCCAGGAGAAAAGGGAAGACTGTGGCCAACAGCAGGAACTAGCGCCGAGAACGGGATGTTCCAGCCCGAAGCAGGCTGACATCACAGCCGGCTCAGGGCCAGGGACTGGAGAGGGGAAGGCGGGGAACGCCGAAAGCTTGAAGGGGTCCTGGTGGTGATGCAAACCCGGAGACCCCCGAGTGACGAGAAAGGAGACAGGGGGCATGCCCGCTGAGGGTCGGCTGTGGGGTCAGGATGGCTGGGACCGGGGGGCAAAGCTGGAGGTAAAAGGAGCGGGTCAGGTGCGCAGACACACGGTGCAGGGTTGCGAGGAGCACCTAGGTCCCCGGGGGCGGGGAGAGGGTTGATAGCGATAGGAAAGGCGGTGTGCCATCTGACCGCCTAGGCCGAAACTGGCCCATCAGGTTGGCAGTGGCGGCGGTCAGACTCTGGGGACAGAGACTGGGCCCAGGGTGGCCGCGGAGATTCCTACCTGGCCGTGCGAGTGTCCTCCGTCCGCCTGCCCGCCGCGGTTCCAGCCCGCAGCCGAGTGGAGGCTCCGCGGGGCGGGGAGGCGGGTTGCATAATGCCAAGCACTGCCCCCTCATTGGCCTCCTGCCGGCGGAGCCGCAGGCCCCGCCCCCGATTGGCTGGGGATCTCTTCCCGGCTCTTGATTGGCTACTGGCCCCCACTGAGGTCAGGGCTGTGTCACACACACTGGCGCACGTGGACCTGGGTGCTGGCGCTGGGCTGAAGGGCCCCAGACACCGCCCAGCCCATGGGCGCAGGACGTCTTGCACAGTGAATAATGGAAGGGAGGTAAGCTGTCCCTCTTCAGGGAAAATGCCTGGGCCACAGTAGGTGCTTAGGTGCTCAAGAGATGTCTACTTCCTGAGGGAACTAGCCTTGCAGAACAGAACACCTTAGCACCTTGGCCTTTCCAGAGGTGGGGAAAAGGAATGCAGACCCTGGAAGTTGGACCAAGCTGGATGGGAGGACTGCTTCCTGAGAGGAGCGAAAGAGACAGAAACCTGGCTTGGCTTTTCCTGGGTTGCGCTTCCCACCCTTGTCACCATACATAATGAAGCCCTTTTACCCAACCCATTCCTCTGACACTTCAAAACCCTGGGAGGAAGACAGTTGAGGGTCCACGTGTGATTAGAGGATGAGTAGGTGGAAAGAGGATGCAGACAATGGAAGGGGCAGCCTGAGCCAGTAGGGGCTATGAAGGCAAACAATGGCAGGTGCGTCTGTGGCCAATCAGAGAAAAGGTCTCCGGGCAGCCTACTTGGTGACTAGTACGTACTTCTCTCCAGAGGATGCAGCCACGCACAGTTAGGGCTGCCCCAAAAGTGGGGGCCAGGAAGCTAGGATTACAGAGGGACAAAGGGGACAGCGGAAAGAAAAGGCCAACTGGGGTCCTAGACAGAGAAAGGTGGGGTGGCAAGGGCTTCATATCTCCACTGCTTGGAAAATAGAAAGCCAAGATCCAGGCACCCAGCAGAATCTCATCTGTCTCATTGACTGTACTCCCCAGCACCCAGGACACCCCACCACATGGCAGGTGGTCAATAAACATGATGGTTTTGATTTTAACAAGGATAAGTAAGGAAGGTGGGGAAAGAGTTTCAGCAGTGGAGAAGGGGCTGGAAATTATAATTCTTTTAAAGAAGGGAAAAGCAGAACACCAAGTCCAAGAAAAGGAACAAGGCCTTAATTGGGAGGAATAAAATGCCAATCTGGGTCCAGGAGAGCCGCAGTTACACGGCCCCTCCATTCAGGACTGTGATGAGTTGCTCCTCTCAGGACTCCCTGGAAAACGTGGGTAGCAAGTGAAGAGGCCCCAAGCAGCTGCTGACATAACCAGCTGTGGGTGCACGCCCCTCACTGTCACGTGGCCTAAGCTTTCCTTAACAATGGGGGGAGCGAAGGGCGGGGCTCTGTGGAAAAGCTGGGACACGGGAGTGTTTGTTATAAATTAACCCAGAAAAACGGAAACGGGAAAACACAGAAAACAAAGGATTTGGGAGCATAGTCTCAGTCTCCCCTCCCCCCGCCCCCAACTCATATACTGTGGCCCTGTCCTTGTCTCCTTTTCAGACATTTCTTCTCTGGAAACATGTTTTTGGCTTTTTGGTGGTTTTTCTTTTTCTTTTTTTTTTTTTTAACTCTGTTGCCAGGGCTAGAGTGCAGTGGCTTCATCGTAGCTCACTGCAACCTCGAACTCTCGGGCCCAAGTGATCCTCCTGTCTCAGCCTCCGGAGTAATTGGGACTACAGGCGCACACCACCACACCCGGCTAATTTTTCTAATTTTTGTAGAGACGGGGTCTCGCTCAGGCTGGTGTTGGGACTCCTGGGCTCAAGCGATCCTCCCACCTTCGCCTCCCAACGTGCTAGGATTACAGGCGTGAGCCACCGCCCCCCAGCCTGGAGACGGTTTTTTGCCCTCCCCAGCTCTCCTCAGGGATTTAGGTGGGATCTCCCCTGACCCTGGCAGTCCTTGCTCTCCTACCTCCCCCTCCATATCTCTCTTTTGCATAAACAAAGGGGTCCAGCGCGCCAGCAGCCCCCACCTGCTCCCAAGGCCCTGGTTGCCCTGCCTCATCGTCCCCACAGTAACCAGGCCCTGCTGCCGTCAATGGAGAAGAGGGGGCGGGAGACAGCGGTGACGTCAAAGCGAAAGAAAGGGGCGGGGCGGGGCAGCCGGGGAATGTGGGGCAGGGAGACTGGAGAGGCAGGAGAGGCAGCGGTTTGGGAGGCGGCCAGCCCGAGAGGGCGGCGGCCAGCGCATTTGGGAACATCGTGTTCTCTTGGCTGGTGGCCCAGGACATGCACCCGGCCCGGGCGCCTCCCCCAACACAACCAGAGCCGTCCTGTCCCAAAGCCAGGGATTCCTGGAGAGAGGATTAGGAGCAAGGGGTCTCTCTCCCCGCCCCCATGCTTGGCTCTTTTCATGAGTCACATCTGCCCGCCCCTCAGCTTGTTCCTACAGTTCCTGGCACTGGCTTTTCCCCTCTCCCGAACCGTACACATCTGCTGGCCCTGTGCCAAATAGCGAGGGCGGGGGAAGTTGGAGGCCCGAGCTCTGGGACAGCACGCGCACCTTTGCTTCCTCCCAGAGGCCCCCTTCACAGCCTGACCCTCTTGTTACTATGGCAGCAGAGAGAGAGGGAGGAGGGGCAAGGAGGAGAAAGAGTTTAGGATGAGGAAATCAAACTGGGACAGAGCAAGTGGCCTAGACTGGGGCCTGAGGAGAGGGATAAAAGGGAAGAATGAGGGAATTTGGGCTGGTGCCTGAAGACCAGAAAAACCAGTAAGAGCGAAATGGGGAGTCATCAAAACGCGCAGAAGAACTTGAGAATATGAGAATAGTTTCCAGCCACAGCATTCACATAAATCTCTCATCATGACCCAGCCGTTATACAAGCACTTAACATACATTATTTTATTTAATCCCCAGAACAAATCTGTGAGACAGTTATTATTATCCCCATATTGTGGGGGACTAACACTCGGAAGTTACTAAAGTTGCCTAAATTGTCTGCCTCATAATAAATGGAGCCTAGGGTTCAAATCTGAGCTCTAATAATGGCTTGTCATTCTGGCTTCTTACCCTTCAGGAATTTTCGAGGTGTTACCCAACCTCTAAGCTGCATCCCAGCAGGACACACCTAGGCCTCTCAAATATCCAGCTGACTCCAAGTTTGGTGCCTGGAACACAATTTCCATCCAACTCCTTCTCCCCCTTGGGCCCGATCTCGAGACATTCTGTTTGCACTCCCCACACACTTATCATCATCCTGGCCCGTTTTTCCTTGTTCACAAGGCCTTGAGATCACCCTAGCAGCCACCAGCCCCAGGGATTTCCCAGGAGCCCCACTTCCTCACTCTTCCACCTTACTTCAGCCCACTTTACCTCAGGCCTGGTTGTTTGTACAGACAAATACCAGAACACCCTGTTGGTGCCTCCCCACCTCCAGGGGCTCAGGAAGACACGTGCACAGCCAATCTGCACAAACCCCAACCATATCCTCCCTCTCAGGACCGAACAATTGCTACCCCACCTCAAGGATGGCTTTGAACCCAAACCCTCCCCTTTACACATAAGAAAGACACCCAGAGCCGTGACTGGCTCCAAGTCTCACAAATCATCACACCACCCTTTCTCAAATGACCGTGCCAACCTTTTGGTATCCTCCCCCGGGTCCTACTACAGCCTCAGAACCTATGCCTCTTTCAAGCGCTTAAGGTACCTACCTAAACAGCAGCCATACGTTGGAACATCCCCCACCAGCTCTCAGGGGTCCTGTCACTGTACCTCCCTGGGAGCAGGGACGTCAGCTCCCTCAGGTCCCTGAGGACTTCCGAGTCCCTCCCCCAGGGCAGTCAGGGGTCCAGGCACTCTAGAGCGGTGAGGGATTCGATGTCACTAACTCCCACCCCTGTCTTTCTAGATCTGAGTTCGAGGTCCCTATTCTCCACAACCATCAGAGCTCCCGCGACGGCGATCACGTATTTGCATGACCTCCCCACTCCATTAACACCCCTCCTGACAGAACTCACCACACGAAAAAAATCTATATCGACCGCCCTAAGCCCTCCCCACCCCTGGGCACTCACTGCTCCGCGCGCACCAGAGTCCAAATTTCCTCCTGCCTGGGACCGCAGCAACTCCACAGGCTCCTCCAGTCCCGCCCACCGGGGAGGGGGCTGCCACGCCCCCCAAGCTTATTGGCTTAGGGGCGCCGACCCATGCCCCGCGCCGCGTGCAGCAGCTCGGCCCCCGCACAGCCTCCATTGGCACCTCTGGCCGCCATCATCTTCTCATTGGTCAGCATACCAACAGACAGTGATAGGGACACGTGCGGGAGGGGCCGCCCCAGCGCGTTGATTGGGAGCCTGACCGGAAGCCACGCCCCCACTCACTTCCAAAGTTTTTATTGGCTGTGTAAATAATCCCGGATCTGCCTAGATCGGTGACGCAAATGCCAGACCCGCCCTCCAAACTTTCTCATAGGCTGAGAGGTCTTGGAGATGTAGAGGACACGTGCCGGCGGTCTCACGCGGCGACTTGTTTACCCAGAAGCTGGGGATTTTCCTTGACGACACTCGCCCAGAACGGCAAAGTCTGCGCAGGCGCAGCAAGCATGACCTGCACGCAGGCGCAGCTGTGAGCAGCTGTGAGCGGCGGTGGCGTAGGTGGGGGCACTTTGTGCAGACCGCCGGGCGTGACGAGCGTCCCCGGCGCTGGGGCTCCAGCCCTGTGTCCCAGAGGACCCCCCGCCCCTCGAAGCTGGAAGGTGCGACCGCTAGGATAAAGCGGCCTTTAGATCTCAGCATTGCCATCATGACGATGATGATGACAGCCCCTTCCTGATTTTCTGTGGCCCGGGCCAGGCGCTTCTCACAAACTCTGAGGAGGCTGGCTCACTTACTACCTAACGCCTTACAAATGAGACTGAGACCCAGAGAGGTTACATAATATGTCCGAATTAACACACTAGTTAGTAATGGGGCTAAAATTTGAACCCAGATCCCTGACACCATACATAAGGCGGGTCCTAGGGCCTATGGGAACCCTAAACCTGCAAGGGATTCAGGAGATGAAGTGCAAAACCCTGAGCACTGCCTGGCATACAGTAAGCCCTCGATAAAGTTGGATGTTATAGTAATGACTGTATACCTAATTATATGGGCCCCTAGGAACTGCTCAATCAGAATCTCCAGAGAAGGGGCCTGAAAATCTATTTTTCAAAATACCCCTGGTAGTTCTCAGGAGCCAACAGGTTTGGGAAATACTATGTAGGTTTCCTATACTGTTGGATCTTCTTGCTGCAGCCCAGAGAAGCTGGCCCTCCAGAGCTCACCTAGGACCCTCCACTCATTACTGACGCTCCTGGGGACAGGGATGCTAGGGTACCATGTCAGGGCCATCCCGGATCTGGAGGCTGAGAGAGTTCGGTGTGGGGTCCAAAGTCACAAGTCATACAACACAGTGCAGGGGTAGCAGGCCATCTACAGCCAGCTCCATGCCATACTCAGCTGGGTCTCCCTCAGCCAAAACTGTTTTAACAAGTATTTATTAACCCCTTCTGGACTTTGGCACTGTGCTAGGCACAAAGGGGAAGAGATGATTCACAAAGTGGCTATTTACTTCAGGCCTAGAAGTGAATAGCCATGGGAGTGACTGCTGAGCATCTCAGGAGTTACATCGAGGGGTAGAAAGGAGTCCAACAACAGGAGCATGCCCAGGCAAGGGAATGGAAGGGAAGCTGGGAACCCCAGACCGCAGTGCTCGCCAGGCTTAAAGACAAGCTTAAAGGCTGGTCATGTCACTTCCTATTACCAACTCCTGGTGCCCCCAGTGGCCACTTTGGAAATCACACTTTGCACGGCCCAAGGTCAGGGCCTCTTGCAAAGCCCAGTCCCTTCCCAAATATTTTCCCAACCTTACTGTTATAACTGCAGATCCCACTGGTTAACAAAAATCTTAAAACAGACACCACCTGGTTACTCATTACACATTTATTGTACATTTTCACAATCTGGATGCGCCACAGAATTGGGGGTATGGGGCGGGGGAAGAGGAGGGCAGGGGACACTGGGATAATATGGGGGATCTAGAACACAGCACCCCCAACCCCCAGCATCTCTCCTACCCTTTCACACCACAGCTTAGCTATCCCTGCTCCCCCTCCGCACAGAAAACCTAGAGTGTGGGGGGGAAGAGTTTGGGGGCCCCCTCCAGTGGCAGGTGAAGGGACTGCACCCTCAGACCCTGAAAATTTGTGCCATTTAAAAAGACATTAGATCCTTCCTATAGCACTTCACCCAATGAGAGGACAGATCTCTCTGGGCTCCACGGCCCTGGACAGGGCGAGGATCCCCATGTTCCAGCAAGTCCCATACACACATTGGCAGTGACTAGTACCCCCACCTTAAATCCAGGGGGGCAGTCAGAGGAGCTGGGCAGTGATGGGGGCAACACTCCCCAAATTGGGGAGGAGGGTTTTCAGTCCAGCCCCAGTAAGGGTGAGACCAGAGATTTCAGGCAGGAATTGAAGGATTCTCTGCCCTGCCCCACTCCTCCCCAAGGCAGTGATGAGCCCCCACACACTGGTAGCCACCCCTCCCAAAAGAGATCGGATTGTGGCCAACCCCCAACTCTCCTGGTGGGAGGAGGTGCTGGATCAGGCAGAAGGGAGGGAGGGAGACTCCATGGGAATGTCAGCTGAGTGCCCCACATGAAAACTGGGGAGCAGGAATGTGGGGAGAGACCCCAAGTGGCAGAATTATTGGTCCATCATAACACACTGAACTCCAAGACACTTACACACCAGCTGGGGGGAGGGAGAGAAGAGTACAAGAGGTTTGGAAAATGGGGGCAGGGGAGGCAAACTGTACTAGATGGGCTAGGAGGGGCAATTCTGGGGGCCAGAACAGCCTGGTTCCCCAAAAGCCCAGACTCCCCACCCCCTGCAAGTAATATCGTGCAAATGAAAGTGTGATACAAGGACCAATGGGGACTAATTCCTTAGTAAAAAAGAAACACAGGTTGAGAGAAGAGTGATGAACAAAAAGAAGGAAACCAAAAGGGATGTCAGTATGCAAATGATATGCTAACTAACATGCTGGAAGCTCCCAGAAGACCTTTGGGATTCTTAGGACCAAGTGGGGCCAGTTTTAGAGCCTTCCAATGGATGCAAATAAGATGCACCTAGGGAGCCCTGGACAGGTGCTTTTTGTTTTTTTTGTGGGGGGGGATGTGCATGAGGGTGACAGGAAGGCCAGGATAGGAGGAAGGATCAGCTAAATCCAAGGGAAGAAGAAGGAGAGGAGAGGGACTATTGCATAGCAGATGCAAATGAAGGAACTTGGGATTAGTCAGGAAGAGAGGGAAAGGGAAGGTGGGAAAGAGAAAAGAAGTGATGGGAACCTCAGGAAGGGGTGTTAAGGACAACCGGAAAAATCTTCTAGTAATAAAACTACAAACAGACCAAATATATATAATATTATATATGTATAAATAACAGCTGGCTATTTACAGGGGGGCACACACACGGACACACACACACGGATCCAGGGGAGGGGGGCTCAAAGATATGGCTGAGAAGTGGAGGAACGGCTGGGGGTTGGGGGAGAGGCCCTTCTCTAGGCAGGGCAGACTCCTCAGGGATTTAAGTGCTGAAGTAAACTGTGGAGAGAGGGAAAGAGGACCAGGAACAGGGATGGGGGAGAGAGAAAGAGAAAGAGAAAGAAAGCAGTTGTGTCAGGCCTGGACTTCCTCCAATCCTCCCCACTCCCCAGCTGGCTGATGTCCCTTCCCCTCTTTTGGCCTCAGTTTCTCCATCTGTAAAGCAAGGGAGCTGGACAGGTGGGTTCCAAGGTCCCTTTAAATCTATGGTATGGCCTTGGGGCTACACACCCTAATCCTCTGGGCCTCTGAGACCGTAAGATCTCAATGGGGTGCTTGGCTTCTTCCTGGTCATGTACTGAGCCCCTGGGCCTTTCTCTCACTCCCTAATTCCAGGGTTCCCAGACTGGGCTCTTAGGCCCAAAGGGTCCTCAATGGATATATCAGCTTTCCTGTTTCCAAAATCTTAACAGAAATTGCCTAGAACAAGGTAAACTGCAGGCCAAACATCATCATCTACAGCCAAGGTTTTTGGCTCCAGATGAATTAGAATTGCCATTAGCAGCTATATGTGCTTTTTGCTGAAGAGTAAAAACTAGGTTAATGACCTTCAATACCCAGAACTACTGGGGAAACCTCTCCAGAGAATGGGCCCTCTCCTGCCCCACTCACCGATGATGATGATGAGGATGATGGCGCAAATCACTCCCAAGATGATCATCATCTGGGGGTGAGAGGGGAGGGTCAGTGAGACAAACCATGATACCCCCATTCACCCAGCTGCCCTCCTCCTGTCCTCCCACCTGCCATCACCCTTACCTTGAGGTTTTTCCACCAGTATTTGCGCTTGAGCTTGGCTGCACTTGTTTCAAACTGGGAGGCCCCTGCCTGGAGTGCATCTGCACGGTCGTCCAGCTCCGACAGCTTCTGGTCCCGCTCCAGGACCTTGTCCACGTTCACCCTCATAATGTCCACCACCTGGGGGAGGGGCCCACGAGGCAGGGGGTGTGCCAAGGCCCGCCCCAATGAGGGCACTCCTCGAACATGTGCCCATTGTGCCACACATGGAACATGCACCCCGATGCTGCCAGGCTAACATGCCAAGGACACACACAGAACATGCCTAACACACCTGGGGACATGCAAGAAGCACACATCAGCGGCATGCTGATAACCAGACATCTCAGATGTCATAGCAACACCCCCTATCTATGGAGTCTCAGGCAGTCTGTTCATCAGAGAGCACACCTGCCGGGCTGGCACACGCCAGGCTAGCCAGGCTGGCAAGGCTGATTAACACCCCAGTGCCCTTCCAAGTGCGTGCTGAGAGGGAGAAAGGGATGCGGCATGGTATATCTTTGTCCCAAAACCCACGAATGTGAACCGTCATCACCCCCGACCCAAGATGCGCCCTCAAACCTGTTTGCCAACCCCTTGGGTCCTTCCCACTGCCTTTGACTCCCCCGACACTCACCTCATCCACCTGGGCCTGGGTCTGCTGCAGTCTCCTGTTACTGGTGAGGTTTGGAGGGGGCGCAGGGGGGCCACCCTCCCCAGCCGGGGCGGCAGGGGGGGCGGTGGCAGCGGTAGCAGACCTGAGGAGCAGGGACAGATTAAGACCCAGGACCTGGAGCCTCTGGCCCTGCAGCCAGGGCTCCGCCCATCCACCTGTCCATCCATCGTCCCTCCAGTCCTCCTTTTCGGAAGGAAGGCCACCGATGAAAGCCCTGGTCTCTGTTCGGCCCCGCAGTCGATGAGCTGCGTGACCTTGAGCGAGGCCCCCTCCCCCATCCGGGACTCAGTTTCCCCGCCCGTCAAATGAGGGCGACCAAATAGACGCGATCTGGGGTCGACCAGAAATGATAGGTAGCTGCGGTGACAGGGGCGGGGCGGGCAGGCACAGGGTCCTCTCCCTTCCGCGGCCATCGCCCGCGCCGGCCAGCCCGGGACACAGGGTTACTCGGCCGCCTGCGCGCAGTCATGGGCGCTAGCCTGGCCCCGGGGCTCGGGAGACGCGGGGGGTGCGGGCGGGACCCCGGGCACATTCCGCGGCCGGTTCCCAAGGGCGGCGGCCGGCGCGGGGAAGCGCGACCGGGCAGCAATCGGCCGACTCACATGGCGGGGGCAGCGGGCGGAGGACTTGGCAGCAGCAGTGATGGCGGCGGCGGCGGCTGCGGCGGCTCGCGCTGGCTCCGACTGGCGCTGGCTGTCCGGGACGGGAAGATGGCGGCCGCACGTCACCCGCATCCGGGCACTGCGGGCGGGGGCGGGGCCCGGCAGGCGACTTGTCGGCAGCGGGGCTGCGGGGGCGGGGCGCGCCGAGCGGGGGTCGTGGCGGGCGGGGCCGCTGGCTTCTCGCCGCGGTGCCCCGACACCTCCCACGGCACTTGGCGACCCCAGGGCTGACTGCTGCGGCTTCTCCAGCCCATCGCCACCCTGCCCTATCTGACCACAGCGCTTCCCAGCGCCCCCAAACCCTCTGCCACCTCCCCCTTCTAGCACACCGCAGCCAGGCCCCACACCTCATCCACAGACCACATCCTCCCTCAGCCGTGAACCCGATAAACCCATCCGCACCCTACACAGCCCAAGGTCTGGCCCTGCGCCCAGGTCCCAACACCTGGTGACCCGCCTTCAGCACGGAGAATGGACAGGGGGTGGGAAACCAGAAGGGGCCAGTGCAGGTACCTGGGGCTCTGCGGATAGCTCAGACCCTGCTGCTGGGGCGGAGTGGAGCGGTGGGAGTTGGTCCCACCCCAACACCCTGCAAGTGCAATTCTCAAAGGTCTGGGGCCCCTGGCCGCTGAGTAGGAGGGTACGAAGAAAAGGAGATGAGGCAGCCTCTTCCCCCTTAACCAAGTCCCAGGAGGGGCTGCAAGGTGTGAAAACTGCTCCTCTTCCCAATTGAAGTTCAGACCGGGGATACTTGGCAGGCAAAGCCGGAGCAGGCCAGGCTGAGGTCGGGCGAACTAAGGACCCCAGGGAGGAAGGCATGAGGCTGCCCGGTGAGGCCGCTTCACTTGGTGGCTGCCGGCTGGCCAAAACCTAGCTTTGCTCCAGACTTGGGTCAGCTACCCTGGCCATAGGACAGGGTAGTCTTTGGTCCAGATGCAGGCCAAAAAGACAGGTATTTTTTTCTTTTTCTGTTTAGAGGGGAAGAAGACAGTAGGCAAGGATGGCTTAGGTTATGTGGTGCTACTTTACCTGCGGATTAGGCTCACAGATATGACCTTGGACAGTTCCCCTCCTCTCTCTCGACCCGAAATACATTACATATGCAGGCACTAAATATGTGTTTGTTAAATGGCTTGATCTGGATAACGTTGTAGCAGATTATCCTCAGCCTGGTCCATTCCTGACTAGTTTCCATGTAGGTCCTCTAAACAGCCCCAGCAGCTGTACACACTCCCACCCAGTTTGTCAGAGAAGACGACCAGGCGAGCTACCTGGTGGGGAGGGTCAAAGCAAACCTCAAGGGTGAAGGAGGCGTTTTAGGGGAGACCTATTTGCCTGGGGTGGGGGCGCTGACTACATCCCCAGAAGTGGGGGAGGGAGGCTGGTGGCCTTGATCTCTGAGACAAACAGGAGCCAGCATCTTCCCTCCCACACCCAGGCTTCTCAGGGCCTGCGGGTGTGAGATCCTCCTCCATTGCAGTGCCCCACCCCCTCCCAGCAGAAGCCCAGGGATGGCTCTGTCACCAGAGGTGTCATTTCCCAGCTGTCTGGGGGAGGTGAGTGAACAGTGAGTGTGTGTGCTGGGTGTGGGGACTCGGCCCTATCTAAGATAAGATACTTTTGGCTCCCTCCCCCTCCAAGGAGCAGCCACATCCCTGGTCCTTGTGCACTGGCATACAACGTCTGGTGTGGCTCAGCCTATGTGATATGGAAGAAAAGAGCAGCTTCCACGGGGGTCTCAGATCATGCTGTGGGGTGCTGGCTCTTGCTTTTTGGTCCTGATACCATTCTACTTTCTAGTCAGAGAACAAAGATGCCAAATTCCAGCCTTTTAAGTTCAAAAGCCTTAGTGTCTGGGTATTAAGACAGGGAGGACTGGAAGGAGGTAGGCACAGACAGGCAGAGCCTGCCCGCCGCCCCCCCCCGCCCCCCTACTAGCTGGGGGGAACCTAGTGCAGGACCAGACAAGATGCCAGACACTGGTTTAGGGGTGATGTGGAAGGGATAGAGTCCTAGACAAATTTGGGGAGCTGAGGCCATGGAGTGTGGCTTGGAAAGCTGGCACATTGCTGTTACTATTGGATCCCTGGGCAGCAGCAGCAGAATAGAAATGAGGGCACACATGACCCGTGTAGGTGGCAGGCCCAGGAGCAGTCATCTCAGAGAGAGGGCCCCCACCAAGCAGCCCCTCCCCACACCATCTAGTGCCAAGAAACTCCCCAAATTTAGATCGATGGTGGAGGCGGGAGAAGGAGTGGGGTGGGATGACTGGGTTCACCTGGAAATGAGTAAGAGTTTTCTACAAGCAGGTAGAATGAAGACTCAAAATAGAGGTAAGTTGAACTATAGAAAAATAATGTATTTGAAATAACTGAGATCTGGTTTCTCCACTTACCTGCTGTGGGATTGGCCCACTCTCAAGGCTAATTAGAAAGATGGGGGAGGGGCCCAAGGTGATTCTGTTGCAGGCAACTGAGACACACTTTAATAAAGGCTTTCTTCTATTGCTTTTTCCTCTTCAAACAATTACTGGTTTCGGAGTTGGGGTGGAATGGGGCTGGGTCATTCCCACACTGACTCATGAACTTGTTCCATCCACATGAGTCAAACCTGACTGAACTAGTAATTAATTTCAGGGACCTTGTGTGTCCCTCAACACAGCTTGTCAAGAAAAGGTCTTCTAATTAGGAACAAACTGTGCCTGTAATGGGGGCTGGGAGGCTAGTCCCTCACCATTGCAATTAGCTGCTTAAAGCCTGTGACCTCTGGTGAGCTCTCCAGTCTGGAAGGAAGGCTGCCAGGGCTATGTGTCAAGCTCTGGGCTCCCGGAGGGAAGGGAAACTCCAAGGACCTACTGTGTGCCAGACACTTTACATGGATCGCCAAGTACGTCAATTTGTTTTTTAATTACACAAATGTGACTGCATTCTCCTCATAAATATTAAAACATTGAACATTGCTGGGCACAATGGCGAGCACCTATAATACCAGCTACTCAGGAGGCTGAGGCGGAAGGGTTGCTTGAGCCCAGGAGTTTGAGATCAGCCTGGGTAATACAGCAAGACTCCATCTCAAAGTAAAACATTTAAACATAAAGCTGAAGTTACCTTGGCCACCTCCCAACTCATTTGTCTTTTTTTTTTTTTTTGAGACAGAGTCTTACTCTGTTGCCCCACTAATTTTTTCTATTTTTAGTAGTCCAGCTAATTTCTTTCTATTTTTAGTAGAGATGGGGGTCTTGTTCTTGCTGAAGCTAGTCTTGAACTCTTGACCTCAAGAGATCCTCCTGCCTTGGCCTCTGTCTTTTTTTTTTAATTATTATTATGATGTGTCTTTTTGTTCTACTTTCTGAAAGGTTTCATGTATCCTCTTTTTTAGAAAAAAATTGTTATATTTGTCTAATTTTTTTCAATCAAGGATGCAATTATCTTCTCTATGCCTCTGAGGATAATAATTATATTTTTAAAATTCAATATTAGATTTAAAATAGGTAACATCATCGTATTGAAAAATTCAAAAGGTACAAAAGAAATTTCAGTGTATCTGTGTTCTGAGCTATCTGGTACCCCAACCCAACATAGCTCTTGTCTCCAGTCTTGTAAATCCTCCTAGGATAGTTGATGCAGACACAAACATATAGGTATTTCTTTTTATTTCTTTTTATAAATACAAATTCTAACAGACTATATGCATTGATTTGCACCTAAGATTTGTTTTACTTTCCAATTATAGTTTTCTTTTTCTTGTGCCCTCTAGTGTCTCTGTCTCTTCCAGATTCCTTTGATTGGCTTTTCTTTCTCTCTCTCTTTTTTTTTAATAGATGGGAGGAAACTCTCTTTCATTTTGGAGGCTTTCCTCAAATATCTGCTGACCCTTGGCTCTCCATTTCTATTTAATAGGGAGCCACCAAGAAGCCTATTGGAAACCCTGTGTGTGTAGGGGGAGGTGAACTTATTGACTATTGGCTTTGCTGCAGGACAGGGAAAGCCTTTTCATGGGGACTGTCAAACGTTGGTAGGTGTCAGGCTTTCTCTGAGGCCAAGTTTCCACATTTAACCAGAAGTCTTACCACAGTTTATTTAACTATTCCCTCAAGGAGGAGCTTTTAGGTTGTTTCCAATTTTTTTGCTGTTACTAACGTGCTTTTATGAATGTTGTTGTAAATACC
Source organism: Indri indri (assembly GCA_004363605.1). Classification (NCBI taxonomy): domain Eukaryota; kingdom Metazoa; phylum Chordata; class Mammalia; order Primates; family Indriidae; genus Indri; species Indri indri. The sequence goes on from RJWJ010016972.1 coordinate 24,487, forward strand.
TCCCATGACAATCAACCCTATGATGTAGATATTATCCTGACCTTATTTTCAAGTAAACCTAAGCTTAAAGAGCTGCCTTAATGGGGTCTTTTGTTATTGGTTAATCACCTTGTTTTTTCACATATAGAATGGTCTCTTTTGAAAAATCTTTTTGTACCAAAGCATAATATACATACATAAAGTGGTATCTTTTTAATCTGTGTAGTTCTCCCTGAACAAATACCAAGCACGGTGCCGGGAACACGGCAGGCAAATGGATAATGAATAATAGTGAATGATGGTCTCAGTGAGGAGTGTTTTCAACGAGAATTCCAAATAGCGGACAGACAGACTGCTAATGGTGGACTCCCAGGCACCTATTTGGGGAGGATGGGTTTGGGCAGGATCCGTGTGTCCAGTATTCTGTGAGGACAGCCCTGGTTGGGTTGGTGAAGCCTGATTACTGGCTACCAGTTCAGCCAGGGAACCAACTCCTGTCACTGCAGCAGGGCAGGCCCAGGCCTCTGGCCACTGGGAGGCAGGGTAGTGTGGGTGGTGGGGGTGCCACATGCCAGAGCCCTAGGTAGGTAGGACAAGATATAGGCAGATCAGAGTCTTCTGGGATTAGAAGCCTGAGAGGCTTCCTGGTCCCAAACCCTCACTCTCCAACCCCTCCATTCATTAGAGATTCATTGGGTTTAACAAGCTCCTCATATTTTGAGCAAGGGAGTCTCCCTCCATACATCTTCCTTATTCCCTTCCATACAATGTGCCAGGCCCAGAGCCTGGCAGGTAGTAGGTGCTCAATAAACACCTGTTGAATTGAGTCAACTGATTTGGCCTGACAGCCCGAAGACCTGGGTTTTAATCCCAGCTTTCCCAGTCTGCGTGGCGTCCTGGAACAAAAGGATTTCTCCTTGGGCTTCATTTTTCTCATTTGTTAAATGAGGGCTCATTCTACAATGGTAGGCATTGTGCTGGCATCAGAGGCTACAATAATATACACAAAAAGATCATTAAAATGCAGCGTGATCCTTGCTGTGATGGATGTAATGACCAAGATGCTTGCTAACCTAACTCAAACAGATTAAACCAAAAGGAAAGAATCTCATAACTGGAATATAACCAGAAACAGCAGGATCCAGGTACTCAAAAGCTGTCATCAGGGATCTGTTTGTCCATTCCTCAGCTCTGCTTGCCTCTGATGTAGCTTCATTTCCACACAGGCAATATAAGCAGCTGCAGGTTCACATCTGTTTAAACTGTTACAGTTTGTATCTTTTAAAAAAAAACAATTTATGTTCAAAAGTTCAAAAGAGCATATGGAGAAAGTCTCTCTCCTACCCTGCATCCCAGCCACTTAATCTTCTTCCTCACAACACCCAATACCCCCAGTCGCCTGTGGCCTCCTTCCAGAGATGTTTTGTACATATACAAGCAATCACATTTATAGTTTTTTACTTATTTACAGTAATGGAAGCAAACTATATGTACTTTTTTGCACCTTGCTTTTATCACTTAACATATCTTGGACATCGTTCCATTATAGTGCATAAAATACACTTTTTTCTGGCTGCGTAGTATTCCATTGTGTGGATGTATCATAATTTAACCAATCCCCTGTTGAAAGACATTTAGGTTGTTTCCAACCTTTTGCCAATATAAGCAAAGCTTCAAATAATAACACGCACATTCCCATTTCACTTATGTGCAAATGCATAGGACTAATTCCTAGACATGAAAATCCTGATCAAAGAGTACGGATGTTTGTGATTTTGATTTATTTTGATTTGGATGGATATTGCCAAATTGTTCTCCATGGATGTGTTACCCAGTTTTTACTCCCACCTACAAACAGATAAAGCCTGTTTAGCCACACCCTTTCCAAAACTATGAAGCTTTTTGGTGATTAACAATTGCTAAGTTAAACATGAGTTACATTTCTCACATGGTGAATGAGATTAGGCATCTTTTCATATATTTGAGAATTCTTTGTATTTCCTTACCTGTGAAATGTCTGTAGAAATATTTCATACATTTTTACTGGGTTGATGGTTAAGATTTATCAGAGATTTTTACGTGTCAAAATTAGCCCTTTCTCTGTAATATAAATTACAAATATTGTCCCTAGATTGTCATCTATCCTTTAACTTTTGTTTGTGATTTTTCTTTTTACTATGCATAGTTTTAACTTTTTTTGTTGTTGTTTTTTGGAAACAAAGTCTTGCTCTATTATCCAGGCTGGAGTGCAGTGGCATGATCAAAGCTTACTGCAAGCTGGAACTTCTGGGCTCAAACAATCCTCCCACCTCAGCCTCCTGAGTAGTTAGGACTATAGGCGAGTGCCATCATGTCCAGCTAATTGTTTTTTTTGGCAGGGGGAGAGATTCTTCTTCTGTCATTGGGGCTACAGCGCTGTGGTGTCAGCCTAGCTCACAGAAACCTCTAATTCCTGGGCTCAAGCAATCCTCCTGCCTCAGCCTCCTGAGTAGCTGGGACTACAGGCATGTACCACCATGCCTGGCTAACTTATTTTTTCTTTCTATTTGTAATAGAGACAGGGGTCTCACTCTTGCTCAGGCTGGTCTCGAACTCCTGAGCTCAAGCTATCCTCCCACCTCGGCCTCCCAGAGTGCTAAGATTACAGGCATGAACTACCATGCCCAGCTAATTTTTAAATTTTTTTGTTTATAGAAAGAGTAGTCTCTCTTTGTTACTCAGGCTGGTCTCCAGCTCAAGGCCTCAAGAGATCCTCCCACCTTAGCCTCTCAAAGTGCTGGGATTACAGGCAGGAGCCACTGTACCTGGCCAACATTTTATATATATATTTAAATGTATGAATATTTTCTTTTATGGCTTCTGCATTTTATTGTCATAGTTAGAAATATCTTCCCCACTTCCAAACTTATTTTTAAAAATCCCCCAGGAAGCCAGATGTGGTGGCATCCACCTGTAGTCCCAGCTACGCAGGAGGATCGCTTGAGCCCAGGAGTTTGAGGTTGCTGTGAGCTAGGCTAATGCCACGGCACTCTAGCCCGGGCAACAGAGTGAGACTCTGTCTCAAAAAAAAACAAAACAAAACAATGAAAGTAGATTTTGAAACTTCACTGGTTCCTCAATGACTTGAGCGACTTCTTTGCTGAATCTGATAAATAGTTTTCAAATCCTGGGAGAATATTTCTCCAATTTTTTGTGCTATTCACAATGTAATAGTTATAGATATGACACTTTTAAGTTTAATCTGCATTATTAATATTTTCTGCATCATTTTCTTAAATCTAGACAATCAATAAAGCCTAATTTATGTCATTTGCAAATTTCTGTCATGTAAATACTCCCAAAAATGCCTATTAGGCATGACTACTATGTAAGTAGTTATTATACTGTACTATTTTAAAGTTTGTGTTATTTTTATTTTTGTATTGTTTTTTATTTTTTTATTTTTAATATTTTGATCAGCAGTTCGTTGAATCCACCGATGTGGGACCCATGGATATAGAGAGCCAACTGTGTATCCACCATACAAATACAATAAACATAAATATCTTCAAGAGCATATAATGGTAAAATGTAGTAAAATAATCAGGAATAACGAATTTTGAGTATGTATTGCCTCTTTTAAAATATAATTTACTTACGGCCATGTGCAGTGGCTCACACCTATAATCCTAGCACTCTGGAAGGCCGAGGGAGGAGGACTGCTTGAGCCCAGAAGCTGGAGACCAGCCTAAACAAGAGTGAGAGCCATCTCTACTAAAAATAGAAAAACCGGGCTACTAAAAATAGAAAAATTCGCCAGCCTGGTGGTGCACGCATGTAGTCCCAGCTACTCGGGAGGATACAGCAGGAGGAGGCTTGAGCCCAGCAGTTTGAGATTGTAGTGAGCTATGATAATGCCACTGCCCTCTAGCCTGGGCAACAAGTCTCATAAAAAATATACATATACACACACACACACACACACACACATAATTTATTTAATTGTAAGTTTACATAATTTGATTTTTAACAATGACTGTGTTTAACAACTAGCTCACAAAAGTTCCTGAAAAGCAGTCAGCTTTCCCAAGTTGGCAGGAGCACTGCACCAAGTCGGGATGAAAGACAGATTATCATGTGGCCTTCCTGGTCAAGCTACTAGCCAGGGCCAGCAAGGCCCACCCTTCTCACCTCCTCCATACTCTGCAATCCTACCTCTCTGCTCCCGCCACACTCCAGGACCCCACTCAAACTGCTCTTGTAGAAACAACACTCCTACCTTGGGCAAATTAATCCCTACCACATAGCATCTGTAAATCTTCTTTGTAGCACTTATCACAATTTCCTATTACATTGCTCTGGGAGTACTACAAATTGTTTCCTTTAAGACAGCAGTCCCTAACCTTTTTGGCACCAGAGATCAGATTCATGGAAGACAATTTTTCCACGGGGTGCGGGGTGGGAGGCAGAGTTCAGGTGGTGAAGCCAGCAATGGGGAACCGCTGTAAATACAGATGAAGCTTCACTTGCTACCCCACCGCTCACCTCCTGCTGTGCAGCCCCTTGGTTCCTAAGTTTCATAGAAGATAATTTTTCCACAGACGGGCATGGGGTGCCCCGTGGAGCTCTAAGGCCTGGTCCCTAACAGGCCACAGACTGGTACTGGTCCGTGGCCCAGGGGTTGGGGACTGCAGTTTTAAGATCTGTGATGGCCAAAGCTGAGTATGGGTCATATTCACATCTGTTCCCCCAGTACCTACCATAGTGCTTTGCATATACTAAGTGCTCAGTAAGCATCCATTGACTGAATCCTAAGGATGAAGGGCTCCCATGAAAAGGGACAGAAGAAAAGGTTATGTGTGTGAGGCATCACCTGAAAGGCATCACCAGAAAGCATCTCCTTGGATGCTTTATGCTTATTTGGAATGGCCAGGGCTCCACCATTCAGGGCTGAGAAGTGTACAGAGAATCCTCCCAAAATACAACGAATATGAGAATATTCATTTGTAATATAATGGAACTTTAGAGTCTTGCAATTTGTGTATTTGTATAATGCCTAATAGTGTGTATGTGTTTTAATAACTTTCTTTTGAACATGTTCTTGCTGTGCACTAGCAGGCAGAAGTGGGGGTGTTCTCATCAGGCTACTAACTGAACAACAGGTGCTCTGCCAGGTTCCTCAGTGGAAGCTCCACCCTGAGTGGCCTTTCTTGCCACTATGAGATGGAGAGTTTGACAAAAGAACATTTGTGACACCATGTATGACTGACACAAATGATCATTTTATAGAAAATCCAAGATACACAAATGATTCTTTGCTCGTTTAAATTTTTGAAATAAAAAAGTAATATAGCAAATAACTAAAATTATGGAATTTAGAAATACAGATGTTTTACTCATGATGGGATTACATTCCAATAAACCTATCAGAAGTTGAAAATACCTTAAGTGAAAATGTGGCCAGTGTGGTGTGGCTCTCACCTGTAATCCCAGCACTTTGGGGAGGCCGAGGTGGGAAAATCACTTGAGGCCAGGAGTTTACGACCAGCCTGAGCAACAAAGCAAGACCCTGTTTCTACCAAAAAATAGAAAAATTAGTTGGGTGTAGTTGTGTGTATCTGTAGTCCCAGGTACTCTTGGCAGGTTGAGGTCGGAGGATTGGTTGAGCCCGGGAGTTTGAGGCTGCAGTGACCTGTGATGGCAGCACTGCCCTCCAGCCTGGGCAGCAGAACAAGACTTTGTCTCAAAAGAAAAAAAAAAAAAGGAAAGAAAGAAATGCATTTAATACACCTAACCTATGGAACACCATAGCTTACCCTGGTCTACCTTAACTGTGCTCAGAATACTTACATTTAGCCTACAGTTAGGCAAAATTATCTAACACAAAGCCCATTTTATAATAAAGTGTTGAATATCTCATGTAATTTATTAAACACTTAAAGTGAAAAACAGAATGGTTGTATTGGTACTTGAACTATGCTTTCTACTCAATATTGCTTTTGCACCATGGTAAAATCGATAGTGAATGAGTATTGCTTTTGCACCACAGTTGAAAAATCATTAATCAATCCATGATTGCAGAGGGGAACCATCTTGCACGTACAAGATCACAGACATTTGCTAGTTGAGAAGTATTTCCTGAGAAGAGATGCGAGTCCCTGACCAAGTGAGGAAGGGGCCCAGAAGTATAAATACTGAATCCCCGCAGACACAAAAATCCAATCCTATCAACGAAACTCCTAAATGCGAAAAGCTAACTGACAAAATACTCAAATTGTTACAATAGCTACGAAGCCATACGGCAAAACAGAGAATAAAAATTTACACCCTAACTCAAACTCACAATACAGAAAAAAAACAAATAAAAACCCCACACAACCTTCAACAAACAATGAAGATTAAAAAAAAAAAACCACTCCCTCCTAACCCAAACGTAAAGCAAAACACGAACAACGGAAACCCTTATAATTTATTCTAAATCGTGAAACTAAAAAGTGACGATCGTCAGGAAGAATCAGATAGGAGCAATCAGGGTGTTGCAAGTCCTGATTACGCAGAGACGTATAATCACGTATCATGCGAACTCCAATCATCATTTTCTCGTCTGTTCTCCATACGGAGTAACAGGTAAGGATTATCCCACCTGACGATAACCAGAACTTCGTGACATTCCATATTCAATATATAAGATACCACTAAAAGCTAGGGTGACCAAAGACCGCGTTAGTCCTAGCAACCTAACCATTTAAGGTCCTTCCAATTATATTACTGCATATCTTTAGTAGCTTTAAAATATTTTTTTTATTTCGTTCGGCTGCGTAAAAGGGATAAACAATTCGTCCCAGAATACTCCGCTCATTCTGAAAGGAAGCTCTAGCCGTAGGCGCCATTTATTTACATGTCTCCGCCCACTGCCTACCGCCAGACATATACCGTAATAATCAGAATAGAAGCGATACTTTGTATCTTACGCTCTGCAGAACTGGACAACTGCCTTTCTTTTTTCTCCAGTAGTTTGGCCAAACTAATTGTCCCGTGAAAATTGTATAACTCTTAATCTTACTATAAAATATATTACAAAGTACTAAATAAACGCTGATAATCCCATACTTGGGAGATGATTTTACCAACACAGGCATCCTCCACCAGAAGCAGTTTCAGGGGCCAGGACCAAAGCCTATGCCTTCCTTCTTCCAAGAACAGTAAGCGGCCCTTGCTCCTCTGGACTTCATCCTTGAGTTCCCGTCATTACGGTGATCAGAAAGGTTTCTTTTTCAGCCCAAATACGGCGACGAATAATGCCATTTCAGTAACAGCTGGGAGGGCGCTGCAGAAGGCAGGTGGTGGGTTCAGGGCCCTTTCAAATGTAAATAACCAATTCTCCAAACCAGAGACCCCCACCCCCAACGTGTAGGGGGAGTGGGATAGGGGGTGTGTGAAACTTCAAAAGACTCCAGGATGAATGGATCTGGTATTCCACACATACAGGAAAGGTCTGGGTGGGGGAAAATCTTCAGAGGTGGGGGACACCTTCCTCCCTCATCCCCAAATATTGGGTGCTACCACACCTGCAGAAGGCAAAAATGTACCAGTACGTCGTGCACTCCCAACGCTCGAATATGAAGAAAGAAAGGGCCACGGACGCACTACAGTGAGCCCCAATGGCTGGGAAAGCACCGGAGTCAAGGAAAGTTCTTTGGATGGACAGGTAGTGATGGGCCAGAAAAGGACAGTAGTGTGATGGGGCTGGCATCAGCACTCAGGTTCATCTCTTGCTCCCTCACCATACTGTAAGGGCTAGAGTCAGCAGCCCTGCCTTCTTAGTTTTAGGACACACAGGTGAGGAGAGGCCAGAGCTGAGCCTGTAGAGAGGGACCTTGGGCTAAGCCCACCCCATTTCTAAGGACTAGCTTGGACCCTTCAGGTGGGGTACAAGTAGGCTCCCCACCTACCCCAGGCCACACAGGAATGCTCACAGAGACTTGATACACTCTGCTGGAATCAGCCTCTAGTGCCCTGGTTCTCCTGACCCACAATTCAAGAGTCAAGAGCCCTCCCTGTCAACCTTACAAGCCTGAGAGAATAAAAATGAAAAGAGATAACGAATAAGAAAAAAAAAAAGAAGAAGAAGAATAAAAGCGCCCTCCCTGATCCCTGTGCCTTACTTCCGTTGTCTTTTCTGAGTTCCTACAGTGCTTTGTATCTTTACACACTCCTGCAGCATAGTGCTTATCACACTGAATTACAGATGTGTCTGCCTCCTTCTCAAGGTAGAAAACTCTGTTTTACTCTCATTTTGCAATCTCCAGTGACTGGTGCCTAGCAGGGTTTAATAAGTGTTTGAAGATTGTATTAAATCTCTCACAATGCCTAAGATCTTTTAACTGGAGAGATTCTTGCCAGCTAGGGCAGACAACTATTGTGCCAGAAAGGCGTAGCTACATGGCTGTAGGGAGTCGAGTAGTGATGGAAATGGGGTCGTGTGGGAAAGGTGGGCAGGCAGAAAGGATACAGATGAGGCTCTGGGTGCTGTTAAACATGGAGACTCCTGAGAGGAAACCGGCCAGCTCCACTGCAAAGAGGCCCAGGGTGACAGAGAGCGCTACCACCAGCCTGCAGAGAGGAAGGGGACTGGCTCAGGCCTTCTGGGCTTCTTTTCAGACCCCTCCACTCCCACCACCTCTTTGTTCTGACCACCCTGGCCCAAAAGCTCACTCAGTGTCCTGCTTCTCATACTCCTCGGGGGTGAACCTGAGTGGCAGGCAGGCCAGGATGTTGCTGTCCTGGGAGCAGAACAGAGAGAAAGAGAAGTGAAATAAGGGCGGGCGGCGGGGAATGGGAGGACCCAAGTGCGTAAGACCCTCGAGGAAGGGACACGGCTGGGCTGGGACCGCTCCGAGTTGGGAATGGGGGCGTAACGAGGGCAGTCGCGGGTCTTACGCGGGACCAGAATAAGGTGATGACGATCACTAGATGCGCCAGGAGCGTCAGGAAGCGAGAGGGCACGAGCCCGGAGATCCGGCCCATGGCCCTCGAGGACAGGAGCACAGCCAGGCGTGGAGGCCGTGATCTCCGAGGCTGGAAGTTCGGGGACGACCACTCTTGAAGTCTCCCGGGCAAGCAGGCAAAATCTCGACGAACGCCTCCTTCCCGCTCGCTTAGGCACCGCCCGGTTGCCTTGGTAACTGCGTACGCGGGCACGGCGTTTAGGGCTCTAAAATTCTCGCGAGAGTAGCAAATTCTCACGCCGCGGCGGGCCTGCGG
>RJWJ010016973.1:0-33693 GCA_004363605.1 Indri indri
GTAGGTTTCAGGCAACCATTTTAAAGATATTTAGTTCAAATAATGGATTTGTTTTATTCTCAGATAAGTCATCCAGTAATCCCTTGCTTTGCAGCTTATAGCTGCTGTAGCCAAGGTTAATTAATTAGAAATATTAAAGATTGGATTAGCACTTGGACGTTATTCACAAATCATTTGCTGGAAAGTATCTAAGTTGCTCGGTAAATTTATTTTTTGAAACTTAATGCCACACTAGAGAAAAGTTGTTTTTTAAAAAAAACTTTTGTAGACAAATGCACTAGGTAAGCTATAAGAAATAAAAAAAAAAAAAGGTTTCTATCTGGTTTCCCACCATCCAAACTGACGTAAGCTGCAATAATTTGTAGATATTTCTGGGAGGGGTTATCAAGGCATTTTTTAAAACATATGTCTTATTTTTTAGCAAATAAAAAAAAAGTCTAAATATCTGAAAGTCAAGAGCACACTTTCAAATAAGTGTGATATTTCATATTGAAAAGTAACATACATAATTCCTACAGTATTTTGAAAGATTTGTTATATAACCTTGGACACTGGGATAAAGAAACTCTAGGAATCTAAAAGAATAAATGAGCAAGAGCTGCCTTGTTGACACAGTTTCTGGGCATAACTTTTCCTACAAATTGGAAACTGGATTTTTTAAAGGTGAGCCTTAAGGAATGTTGTTTACACATGCGAATATGTAAGACTCATTACTAATGTTCAGCCAGAGAAAAACAAAATGGGGACATGCTCTCTGAGTTTCTGCTGTTGGGAAATAGAAAGCTTCTACAAAAAGGTTGACAAAAACAGCTTTTACTTTTGTGTGCTAAACAGGAAAATGAAACTGAAAAATACACTCATTGTCGGTTTGGGTGAAAACAAAATCAATAGTCTAGTAAATGTCAACAAACATTTTCTATAAGGGGTCAGCTAGTAAATATTTTAGCCTTTCAGGGTCTGCTCTCTGTCACAAGTAATCAACTCTGCCACTGTAGTGCAAAAGCAACCACACAAAAATGTGTAAACAAATAAGTGTGGCTGCTTTCCAATAAACCTTCATTTGTGGACACTAAAATTTGAATTTCATATAATTTTTACATATCAAATTGACAAATCACAACTCTATTGCTTTGTTTTCTCTCTTGAGCCATGTGGTAGGTGTATGTCTAAATTTTTAGGAAGCTGACAAACTGTTTTCTAATGTGGTTGTACTATTTTTCATTCCTACCAGTGGTATATGAGAGCTGTAATTGTTCTCCCTCCTTGTCAACAGTTGGTGTGGTCAGATTTAATTTTAACTATACTGTTTAACTATACTGTAACTATACTGTTACAGTAACTGTTTACTGTTACCTCCTGGTTTTAATTCACATATCCCTAATAACAAATGATGTTGAGTGCCTTAACTGTGCTTATTTGGTATATGTATTCATTTTTGGGGAAGTATTTGTTCAAACCTCCATTTTTAAATTAGGTTGTCTGTTTTCTTAATATTGAGTTTTGAAAATATGTAATGTAATTTCTCTTTTTGACTACAAGTCCTTTAGCACTGCGGTCCCCAACCCCTGGGCTGTGGACTGGTACCGGTCAGTGGCCTGTTAGGGACCCCGCTGCAGAGCTCCGCCGCCCCTCTCCCTGCTGTCTGTGGAAAAATTGAATCCCGTGAAATTTAGGCTTTGAGGGCCGCAGGGCAGGTGGTGGGCGGTGGGCAAGCAAGTGATATTTCATCTGTATTTACAGCTGCTCCCTTCACTGCCTAAGGTCCGATTCACACCTCTTCACCCCAGTCTGTGGAAAAACCATCTTCCATGAAACCGGTCCCTCGTGCCAAAAAGGTTTGGGACTGCTGCAATTTAGCAAATATATACTTTGAAAATTAAAAAAAAAAAATTATGAGTCTTCTTTTGATTTGTGTTCAACCATTTATGAATGTTAAAACCATTCTCAGCTCACGTGCAATACTAAAACAGGTTCTAGGCTAAACATGGTCTAGGGATAGTAATCTGCCCACCCTTACTGGAATAGCATAAAGTAGTCTGCTAAGTGAGGACAGGGCTTGTGAACATTGGACAAAGTTTAGCTCATTGCGGTTGCCCAAAAAGTATATATCAGATAAATTCACAATTTAAAATAGCTTGCTTTTCAGAGGTCTGTTTCTCCAATAAGATGTTGTTTACAAATTGAAAAAAAAAATTGAAATACATAGATGCTTAATATTTTATGACGTTTATAATGAAAAGATTAAATTTCGTATCTTTAAAAATTCCAGAATTGAAGCTTTTATGTTTAGAAGAATACATTTACATTTCCTCTTCCAGTGATAGAAGGCTACTTTATTGCTGACTAATTAACCCACAAAGAAAATGTTAAAAAAGTGAATCTTTTGCTTTCTCTCCCTCTCTATTGATATTTAATATCTAGAAACTTTGATGAAACTGAAACGCCACCAAGGTGTCAATACCTTGAGCAAAGAAAATCCTAGAAAGAAGGAGAATGCAGTAAAGGGAACCTTGTATTTGTACCATTTTTCTGTTTAAATTATGTGCTAATTAAAAAAAAAAAAACAAACACCTCTGAAGCTGCAAGCTTGAGTAGCAACTATTTCGGAGAAACAGAGGCGCTCAGTAGAACTTGTGTCAGTATTTTAGGCTGGAGTGTGCAAATATTAAAGCAAGGAGTGGGGACACTAATACCCCCTAGAAAAGTCTACTATGGAAATAAGGGTGAACCAGAAAAATATAGCTATCATTAAAGCCTGGCATTAAATGATAGCATTAAAGCTATCATTGAAGCCTGGCCTTGAATATGTTAACACTCCAATATAATCTCTTCTTTCTCTAGCTCCCTTCCCAGAAGTAAAACCAAATTCTATCTGAGAAAAAATATCATTTATAGCCTTGAATTTTTATATTTTGTATACACCATAGCTTATATTTGATTATAAAAAGTAAATAAAATAATCAGATATATCAGTAGATAAATCAACATGACTGAGAATCAAGAAAAAAGAATAGGTAATAGCAATATATGAGGATAAAATAGACTAGACCCAAATATTGGAGTTTTCAGAGTAGAGATTTTAAAATGTGTAATAAGATATTGAAATGAGATGAAAAGATAGAGATTTTCAAGACATAATTGAAAGTATTAAAAAATCAAACTTTCCATATTTGACAAATACAATGATGGAAATTATGAACTTAAAACATTTGCTTAGTAATAGATCAATGCAACAGAAAAGACGTGTAAAAATTTTCCATGTGTAAATATGGAGATTAAAAGAGAAACTATGAGATCACTATATATGTGAAATATGGGGCAAGTTTTAAGACGTGGGCTATTACGGTCCTATGAGAAGATATGAGAGAGAATGGGAAAAAGGAGTGAAATATGTAGTGTTAATGTCTGAGAATTTGTCAAAATTGAGAAATGACATCTGTACACATTATCATGAAGCAGTGCGAATACATTACAATGAAACACCTAGGCACAACAGTGAAACCACAGAACAATAAAGAGAATGAGAACGTAGCCAAAGAAAAACACCCATTGCATTAAAAGAAGGAAAAACCAAACCCTATAGATGCCTTCTTAACAGAAACAGTGAGAACTGGAAACCAGGTGGAATGTCTGTAAAATGCACGAAGACAGTAACTGTCAATCCAGATTTTGATAACCAGTGAAACTATTCCTGAAGAATAAAGAAAAATTTAAGACATTCTCTGACCATAATTGAAAGAATTCATCCATAGGAATTCCATGTCAAAGTAATGTCCATACCAAAGGACAATTACATGCAGACAGAAGCATGGCATTCACAAAATGATTACAAAAGGAATGCTAAACATGGAGGCAAATATAAATTATCATGTCAATATATTCTTGTAAGTCTATAATATTGAGCAAATTAATTACATATGTACATAATTAATATATATGACAACAATACCAAAATATTTTTCTGTCTAAAAGTGGATAACATATTTATACTTACTGACAATAAATAAAAGATGCATTGTATAATATTTAATGTAAACAGGACAGAGTAGTGATAGTGAATGGAAGGGTGTATTAGTTTCCCAAGACTGTAGTAAAAATAACCACCAATTTGGAGGCTAAAATACAACAAAAATTAATTCTCTCACAATTCTGGAGGACAAGGCCCAAAATTAGAATCACCAGCTTGACATAAAGGTGTTAGCAGGGCCACACTCCCTCCAGAGACTCTAGGGAAAAATCCATTTTTTTGTTTGTTTCTTCTAGCTTCTTATGTCTGCCAGCATTCCTTGGCTTGTGGCCCTATCACTCTGCCTCTCTGCTCACATCAAAACTGAATGTGCCCTGACTTCAGCATTATACAATATATCCATGTAACAAATCATTTGTACTCCCTTAATATTTTGAAATTAAAAAAATAATTGAATGTGAAGATGGAATGAATGTGAAATCCTATAAAATATTATTTTGAGTTGATGTTAACATGGAACACTTCTAATACATTAAGAACACCTGAGATATTTGCCAATGGGTGGTGCAATATTCTATTTTTCAGAGACTCTGCCAGATCAACAAATCAGATTGAATTGTTGTGAATAGTATAAAAGCAACTAATTATGAAATGATGTACATATAACCTATGCATTCAAAGGTACATCAGGCTAAACTTGAGACACCTTTTAAAATTTTTTTATTTTTAATTATTATGGGTACATAATAGTTGTATATATTTATAAGGTAGATGTGATGTTTTGATAGAGGCATTTATATGAATTGATCAAATCAGGGTAATTGAGGCATCCATCACCTCAGGCATTTATTATTTCTTTGTGTTAGGAACATTCCAATTCCACTCTTTTAGTTATTTTTAAAGTATAACCTACCTTATTGTTGATTATAGTCCCTTTCTTGTGCTATGAAATATTGTTCATTCTATCTAACTATATTTTTGCACCCATTTATCATCCCCACTTTATCCACCCCTCCCCACTATGCTTCCCAGCCTCTTGTATCAATCATTCTACTCTCTGTCTCCATGAGATCAATTGTTTTTAATATTTAGCTCTCACATATGAGTGAGAACATTAGAGATTTGTCTTTCTGTGCTTGGCTTATTTCACTTAATGTAACATTTTCCCTTTCCATCCACGTTGTTGCAAATGGCAGGATTTCATTCTTTTTTGTGGCTGTATAATATTCCATTGTGTATATGTACCACAATTTCTTTATTCATTTATCTATTGATGGACACAATAGCCAGCCAAATCCTGGCTGTTGTGAATAGTGCTGTAATAAACATGGGAGTCCAGATATCTTTTCGGTATAATAATACCAAGTTCCCTTCTTTTGGCTATATACCTAGCAGTGGGATTGCTGGGTCATATGACAGTTCATTTTCTTTTGACTTAGAATTTTGGATAATTTATATAATGCACCTAAATCGTGTAGAGAATAAGGGGGTCCTGACACAGCTTCAAGAATAACCAGTGTTGATATATTGATAGCTGATATTGAGGTGGACAACACTGAGTAGGAAAAAGAAGAAATTCTGGAAGTGAAATCTGTTTGTGTATAGGTAGTACAGAGAGAAGAAAACCACATGTTATAACAGCTTCTGACAATATCACAGTATTATAATGATGATTACTGCTTGGTAGAGTGTAGCGTAGGGTGTGTGAATTCAGAGTATAAAGCCAAATTTGCTTTTAAGGCACATTTTCTTTTAACCTTCATAAAGGTACAACTACCTTTATTTCCTTATCTGTAAAATGAGGATATTAGTGCCTCCCTTAAAGAGTTGTCATAAAAGTTATATAAAATATTAAATGGGAGTGCACTTAAAGTGATCTCCATCATAGGATATGTATATGATAAATATTATCATTTTTAGTGTGACAATATTACAAACGATAATGCTGTGGTATCAAATTACACTCAGTATAATATACTTCCCTTTCAAAAAATTGAGTAACATATTAATAGGAGGAAATACATTCGTAATATATAATAGAAATTTAGTAATTTTTGATCTTTTAAGAGATAAATTTCAATGATTTCCAGATACCACTTTCTCAGGAAACTTCATTCTCAAAAGACTTTAATAAAACATGCATGTTTAAAAATATATTTGCACAATAGTGACTGAAAAGGTTTGAGTCATGAGCCACACTCCCATTTTTAAGCAATACAGGAAGCATCATTCGACAATGTAAAATTAGTTACATGACAAGTACATAAAATGAATGTGGGCTTTAAATTTGAACAACAATAATATATTTTGATTTTCCATGAGGAAATTTGGATTTTCAATAATAAACAAATATTTGTATGTCATTTAAATACAGTTTGGGTTTGGACTCAACCGATTTAGAATACATGGGCTATTATCTTAATCTTTAATAAAAATAACATGGATCAGCATGTGGACTGAAAATAGGTCTGAGAATTAACTTCTTTTACTAAGTTGGATTGTAGTAAATATTTGATATATAAAGATATTTTTAAAAAATAATATGGTGTAAAACATGCTTTTTACTTTAACTTTCTTATTATGATAAGAAAATAAAAACAATATCTCAAAAATTATAAATGGCAAAGGTGCAAATTAATATTTACCTATTCATGTAAAGTTCAGGAAATCTACTATACAACATGGTGACTCTAGTCAAAAGCAATTTACAGTATCGTAGACTTAAAAATGGCTAACAGTAAATGTTACATGTTGTCATAAGTATTTGAGATGCATGTGTCAAATAGCTTGATTTAGCCCTTCCATAATGTACACACACACATCAAAACATCAAGATGTATACCATAAACATACACAATTTTTATTTGTTGATTAAAATAAACAAATAATATAAAAACTCAGATGAAAATATGTACATATCAATTAAAGGGATAAAATAAATGAGTTAGCATGAGAAAATGTCATATAACTTGCTTTATGTCTAGACTATAGATAAATAGAAGAAAAAGTGTTAATTTCTTTTTAGTACAATACCCATGGCCTCATCAATTTTGACTTGGTTTTATGTGTTAGGTTTATATATTCTCATGACATACTTTACTTTTTCATATTAATGAAAGGAAGATGATTTGTAGAGTTTTACCTCCCTTGGCTGTCATTCAGATCATATGTAATTTCAGCCACAGTGCTGCTGCATTTACCTTCTCTTTTATGTTCAGGGTCAGATTGAAGGAATCAAAAATCAGAAGTAAGAAAGAGAATCTTCTTGTTTCTGAATAAATGCTTATTCACATGTGAGGGATTGAGAAGAGAGTAAAGCGTTGGGTTTTTTTGCTTTGTTTCGTTTTGTTTTGTTTTTTGGTTTTGATACAGTTGCTCCATTGAAGTTCACCAGGAATGGGGAAAAGACAAACTGATTCCTCATGATCTGTTCTGAGAGATGGTTGTGTTTCAAAATGAAACTACCACATTTGTTATCAACTAAGGGATTCCATAATTGCAGTGCCCAGTAGAGGAACAAAAAGGAAAAAGGAGTGTTTTGGATCGCAGATCATGAAAATAAAAACAAAACCAATGGCAAGATTCCACTGAATCTTCTTTGATCAATACAATAATCTTCCCTCAGTAAGCATGTATATGTTTGGACAGTGACTCAATTGTAGATTTGGATATCAACTGCAAGTTTTCTACTATGAACAGGAAAATATGATATAAATGTATTTTCTACAATTAAAAATATAAACCTAAGCAATGTGGCTTCTTTTCTTTCACTGGTATGAGGCAAGAGACTATTTTCTTTGCATCTAAGAGATATCTATATAAAGATTTTGAGAAAAGTGGATGCAAACAATGGAATAGTGCCATATTGAGTTAACCCTTTTCATAAATTTTCAGTGGTATTTTTGGGCCTGTGTCGAACGACTTAACTGGACCCTAGCAGAAATGCCCTCAATGTTGAAAGACAGTAAAAACGGAAAATATTTTCAAACCTAAATGCATGAATGAAGATTTTTTCCTAATGAGAAGTATAAATTTATTTAGCAGATGATAATCAGTAGGATCCAATAATTATTTCCAGTAACCTCTGATATAGTTTTCAATAATTTTCTTAAAGTTTCTCTGAAAGATGTGTGTACCTTACGATATCTCTATATCATGTAACTGCGCATTGCAGGTGGCAGATTTGCCTATCAGAAGTTATATGTTTTCTTCTTTGTATGTCATGGTAAAAATATACAATCTTAGTCAAAATATTTGAAGATTTCATGAATCCATATTTTTTATTTTTCTCATTAATTCTAATTAATAAATCTTTATAATACTTTTGCATCTTCTCATAGGAAGAAGCAACTCTCTGCTTTTAAATTGATAGGGAAGAAAGATATAATCACTCTTATATAACTTTTTATTCTACACTAGTATAGAGTCAAAAGTAGACTTGAAAAAAATAAAATTCGTAAGCCTTCTACGTGAGCTTTTTCACACTTAACACTGTTCAGAGAAGGAATCATTAGTCCAGCATTGCCTCTTTCAATTTCTGTTTCCATCAGGAGGACATAAGGTTATATTTTCTCATGAAGTAATTTACATAATGATTCAAACGAAAGTTTCCAGGCGAAATTTTGGGTCACCAAGATAATCAGAAAAAAGTTATAAAGGGATTAAGTAGTTGCCTGAATAGACAGTTGATGATGACATCAGGAAATTAAAAATTATAATAAGGAAACCAACTTCTTACCCTGTCTAGGCCTCCCACTTCCATTCAAGTATTAAAATCCACACTTACTCCAAGATAGAAACTGATGTTTTAACGCTGCATGATGTTAAAGAGATGTGAAGTTTTAAAAGCCATTTACCTAGATTAGTAAGTGTAGGAATGAGCTATTCATTTAGAAATATAAGAACAAATCACATATCTAAAATTTTAAAATTCTGTACTTCAAGATTTTATCTGTCAAAATGTCCTGTTTTTCCAGTATATACTTGATTAGGAGACAGAGATACATTGCAATATCAATTGTAACATAGAATATTGAAACTTGCTAATTTCAGAAAATATATTTAAAAATAACATAGAACTTAGTTAAATTCTAACCACACATTAAGTCATATATATATATATTAATATATACACACATATATATACACACACATACACATAGTATGTATCCATTGAATAAATTACCTCTCATTTTGCATTGGATATCAGACGGTATAATACAAAATGTGCTCTGATTTTAGTATTAGTAGCATCATATTAGACACTTCAAAATATTAAGTGCATCCACTACTGTCAATTTTGAATGGATTCAACATTTATTTTATGTAACAAAGTATTTCATTTTGTTGCTTTAAACTATTTAATTTGGCTTTAAACCAGTAGTAACTATCAAGCGTCTGAAATTTAACTACTCTATGATTTCCAGTTCTTGGCCATATTTTCTTAATCTTTGTTTATATTTTCCTAAACCTATTTAGAACGTTGGTTTAAAGTCCATGTCTGAAAACTCCATTAACTGGATCACTTTTGGGTTTCTTTCTTTGTCCAGTGCTTATTTTGGTTTTTAGTGAGTTTTTTTGATTCATTATATCACCAGTCATATTTTTCTGGGTTTTTGTTATATATGTTTTTTTTTTAAAATCACATGCTTTATATTGTATTTGGAAAAACTTTCAGTAAAATTTGAGTAATAAGATACTGTTACCCTTCTTCAGAAGTCTTTACATTGGCTTTAGATAGGTGTTACGGGAACGAACAACCCTAGATAAGCCTCATACATGTTTCTGGTAGTGAAATGTTGCCAGGCCTTCATCCCTTCTGTAACTGGATTATTTTCTGCTCAACCTTATTCTTTAATGGTAAACTGAAAGTATACAGTGTTACTAGAATTCAGTGCTGTTATCTGACAATACTTATGCTGTCATCAAATGCATGCCTGCTTTCTGTGTGTGTGTGTTTGTGTGTGTCCCCCATATATCAGGCTTACCTCCCTGGGTTTCTTTTATCTTCTGTACCTTTGCCATCTGACGTAATAAAGCAGAAGTTACAGAAGTAGCCCCTCTGCTCAATTTTTCTCAAAGGGAGTTTTAGTGCAAACTACTTAGTCTGCATTATCAAAACAAGGAAGAACCTCATGTTTTCACCCCTTTGGTAAGAAAATTAAGTTTATTAAGTTATATAAACAATAAGAATTGTTTTATATTTATAGATAACTTTGGGGATGATGGATATTTTTGTATTAGGGCATTTCCAATTTGAGAATGCAATAATGTAAAGGGTGAGTTATATCCCTCTATTTATTATGCTGAAAAATATAATGATGCTTTTTTAAAAGTGTCATTTAAAACAAATAGGTAGTCTGACATAAGGATTGCAAGGAACTCAAGTCACTGAGAACAACTAAAAAAGTTTTTTTATTCAAATATTTAAGAGGAGCATTTAATAAGACTAGACCTGTAAACTTCTAAGTCGTATTTTTTGATATGCCAATAATTACTTTGTTTCATATTAGTTTGTTTCATCATTCCTTGAAATATTATTTTAAACATTTTTAAATGTTTGAGGTACAGTAATCACGTGTCACAGGATATGATTTGCTATGTAGCAACAATAGATTAAGTTATTAAGATAGCTTTTATTCTTATGGCCATGATAGTTTCTGTTGTCAAAAAATAATTAAATAAAAGGCCGGGCACTCTGGGAGGCTGAGGTGGGAGGATCACTTGAGCTCAGGAGGTCAAAGTCAGCCTGAGCAAGAGCGAGACCCTATCTCTACTAAAAACAGAAAAATTAGCCAGGAGTGGTGGCTCATGCCTGTAGTCCCAGTTACTTGGGAGGGTGAGGCAGGAGGATTGCTTGAGACCAGGAGTTTGAGGTTGCTGTGACCTATGAGGATGCCACTGCACTTTACCTAGGGCAACAGAGAGAGACTCTCTATCAACAAAAGAAAAAATAAATAAATAAAATATAAATTAGGACCACAGTTTGCAGTATTATTTCTTAAGATAACCCAGTAAGCAATGAAATTTATCTGCTACCATTAATGGAATAAAATGTATACTTAAAACATGTTCTTCCTGTAGCGCAATTATTTATTTATCAGGAGAGAGATAAATAATTATTGTACTTGGAACCTGAAAGTTGGAATTCACAGAACATGATGCTTTCATGAATATCACTGGGATGCTAACATGATCTTTTATACCTTTAAATAATATCTATCATGTGCTATGCATTTAAGATGATAATTCCTTGGTTATGCTGTTAATAATTAAATGATATGGATACTGCCATTTGCTTCTTTCAAAATCTCATTAAAAGATTAAGATGATTTTTTATATTCACTAAATTATGTAGAAATAAATAAGTCTTAGAGCTAGATATTTTGTTATGAATATCCATTATGGCTGCTTTATTAGGTAGCTTCCACTGGACAATAGAGAAAGGAAATTGATATAAACTACTGACAACAAATGTCTGAGAAATTTACAGAATTTGAAAAAATTTAGTCAGTTGTTTGCTATGAAATTTTTAAAAACAATATGTCCACTTAGAAAACTAGATAAAGAAGTTATATCTGAAATGAACAGAGGAGAAATAATTTAAAAATAAAACAGAAATCATTGATACTGAGAACAGAAAAACAATTTTAAATTTCATGAAGTGAAAAACTGATTCCTCAAGAAAATCTATAAAGGTCAATAAAACTGATAAAAAATTTTAGCCAGAATAACCAAGAAAAAAAAGGAAAAAAAAATTACCAATATCAGAAATGAAAGATGGGTCATAATCACCACTCTCATGAACATTAAAAGGATAAGAAAGAAATACTATGAACAACACCATGCTCACAAATATGATCACTTTGGTGAAATGTACTAATTTCTTGAAAGACACAATTTACCAAAATTTATACAGGGATAAAGAGATTATCTCAATATACCTACAATTATTAAAGAAATTGAATCAATCATTTATAATGTCCCAAAAAGAAAGTCCAGATAGTTTCACTGAACTCTACAAAATATTTAGGGAAGAAGCATACCAGTTCTCCACAATTTCTTTCATAATAGAAGCAAAGGGAATAATTCTCCTAATTCTTTCTATGATGCCAGGTAATTATAAAACTGATTTGAAAATTTGTCTATAAAAATCTCACATGAGAATTTTTATAGAAATTTTTCATAAATATCAACAACAGGAAGCAACCAAGACATCCTTTAATAGGTGAATAGATAAACAAACTGTGGTATATTCATAACTTGAAATATTATTCAGCAATTAAAAAAAACTATCAAACAACAAAAAGACATGGATGACCTTAAATACATATTATTCCAGAAGGAATGGTTAAATAGGTAACACACGAGGGATTTTATAGAGCATTGAAAGTATTCTATATGATATGATAATGTTAGATAAATACATTATTCAGTTTTCAAAATCCATAGAACTGTACAACACAAAGAACAAACCTTAATCTATACAAGTGAAAACAATAATTTAGTAGGTCAGATAATCACAGATAGAATACATAGTCAGACAAAAAGACTGAACTGTATTGCAAATGTACAAAAACAACCTAAATAAAGTGGGTGGGTGAAAAAGTGATGACCTAAATAACTTTGAAAATAGGTGGAATCCATAAGTCTAAAGTCTAAAGGAACTGTACATAAACACTATATTCTCAATGATAAAATTGTTTTCTATGGGGATGGGTTAATAATTCTGATATGGCTACACATATGTTCTGAATTTGAGCAACTGTGTTAATGGATGATAGCTGAGCCAGGTTTCTTACTGCTGGAGTGGGGAATTACAGATGAGCGAGAAGAGGAGGAGAATCTCAATGGATTAGAATCTGAGACATTAGTATGTACTCACATTCAGCTAATATAGACATAGATTGTTATATAGAAAATGCTTACCATGGGTTAGTGTATTTACATGTTTCCTTGCTCTATCAGCCAAAAAGTCCTTAAAGCAATGATGCCCCAGTAGGAATAACTACACCTAGTGCTCAGATCTTGGTTTCTAAAGCCATTCTTTAATTAAAAGAATAAGTATTTCTTAGAGAAATGGTTAATTCTCAAACTAAAGCAGGAAATATATAAGATGAGGCTGGTATATTGTGCAGTGCCAGAAAGGAAGCAAGCATGTAAAACCCCACAAACAAACAAGAAACTTACAACCAAAACAATCCTACATGGGAATATGTCAAGGTGGCAGAATAACCAATGAAAGAACCCCCAATGTCCAAAGCTGGTAAAATTTGAACAAGAAAATACATACAGAAGTATAGGATTATAACCAAAAACATAAAGTGGATATCCTTTAAGACACAAATAAATGACTAAATAAAATAATAAATGGGGCAGACAAATTTTCTTTGCAGAAGATTTTCAAATAAATTATTTAGACTCCACCCTAAATGAGTGGGAACGTAATATCTGACTTTTTTAGTGTGCCATGCATACAGTGACTTCTTTCTATATAGTACAGTCTGGAAATGGAAAAGTAATGTTTATTAAGCAGGGGAGTAAGTGTTGTTCTGCTTAGATTTATCATTACATAGATTAAGCACCAAGGAAGAAATATACTATTTTACTGTGGATAAGAGATAGATGTGCAAACATGAATCTGAAAAAAAAATATGAAGAAAAGACTATCAAAAAGATTAAGACATGTCTTTTTTATAAAATGAATTTTTTCCTTTGGGTAGCTACCCAGTAGTGAGATTTCTGGATCAAATCATAGGTCTATTTTTAGTTCTTTGAGGAATCTCCATACTGCTTTGCATAGTGGTTGTACAAGTTTATATTCTAACCAAGAGTGTATAAGTGTTCCTTTTTCACTATCACCATGCTGGCATCTATTATTTTTTGACTTGTTAATTATGATGATTCTGACAGGGGTAGAGTGGTTTCTCATTGTTGTTTTAATTTGCATTTCTGTGATAATTACAGATGTTGGGCATTTTTTGTTATGTTTGGCCATTTGTCTATCTTCTTTTCAAGAATCTGTTAATGTTTTTTGCCCATTTTTTGATGGGTTTATTTGTTTTTTCCTTGCTGATTTGTTTGAGTTCTTTGGAGACTGGATATTAGCCCTTTGTTGGATGTATAATTTGCAAATATTTTCTCTCATCCTGTAGGTTGTCTATTTACTCTGTTGATTTTTCCATTGCTGTGCAGAAACTTTTTAGTTTAATTAAGCTCCATTTATTTATTTTTGTTGTTGTTGTATTAGATTATTAAGTATGGAATGTTCGATTTCCTTAAGTACTAAGTTTGATAGTTGATGTCTCTGCAATATTTCACTTTGACAGTTCTTGGGTTTTTTTTTTTTTTTTTTCTTTTCATTGTGACAATGCATCCTCATTCTTTCAAACTCACATTTTGGCTTCTGATTATCTTTCAAAAAAATTTTTAAGAAATCCAAAAATTGTTGTAATTTTTAAATATGAGTTCCACTGTGGAACCAATGCAGCACAGACAGCTCAAAATATTAACAAAGTCTTTGGGAAAAATGTGGCTAATGAATGTACAGCATGTCGATGGTTTGAGAAGTTCCATTCTAGTGATTTTAATCTTGAAAATGAGCCATGCGGGAGACCTGAAAAGGTGGATAATGATAAGCTGAAAGCTGTAGTGGAAGCAAATCCATCTCAACCTATGTGTTAATTACCAACAAGGTTTGACATTACTATTCTAATATTGGACCATTTGAAGCAAATGGGCAAGGTAAAGAAGCTAAGTAGATGAGTACCACATGAATTAAATGAGCTTCAGAAGGGAAATCGTCTCAAAGCTTGCCTTTATTTGCTGTCATGACATAAAGGACAACCATTTTTACATTGTATTGTTATACGCGATGAAAAATAGATTCTTTTTGACAATTTTAAGCATTTGGCATAATAGTTGGATAAAGATCAAGTACCAAAACTCAGTTGAAAACCGAATATTCATCAAAAAAAGCTAATGGTGTCTGGTGGTCTAGCCCTGTTATTATCCACCATAGTTTCATGAAACCTGGTCAATTGATTACAGCAAATGTCTAGTGCAACCAACTGGACAAAATAATAAGAATAATTGTGATTAAGCAGCCAAGATAGGTCATTAGAGACAGGTTAATCCTCTTGCAAGACTGCATGTCGCAAGAAAACAGTGCTGCTCAAACTACAGAAACTGGAATTGGAAACTTTCTGTCATCCACCAGACTATGCACCAACTGACTACCAGTTCATCCAGGCTTTGGACCGCTTCTTGCAAGGAAGAATAGCCAATTCTCAACAAGCTGTGGAATATCTTTCACTATTTCATTGCCACTTGCTCTCAAGGTTTCTTCACTGCTGGCATAAACAAGCTACTATTAAGATAGGAAAACTGTTATAACTTTGACTCAAATGGTAGAAAAGCAATTTATATAACCAAAAGCTTTGTACCTCCATAATATTCTGAAATTTAAAAAAATAATAAAAGATGGCAAAACTGTGTCGATAGTTAGGCAGATACTTTGGTTAATTGTATTGCTTCTTGTTTGAGATATAATAAACTAAACTTTTGATTCAAAATCATACATTTCATATTTAATGACCTGAAATATTTGCTTTAGGGGTCTTACTCATAAACTCTTTGCCAAGGCCAATATCTAGAAGAGTTTTTCCCACATTGTCTTCTAGATTTTTTATGGTTTCAGGTCTTAACATTTAAATCTTTAATATGTCTTGAGTTAATTTTTGTATAAGACACAGGAATCCAGTTTCATTCTTCTGTATGTGGTTATCCAGTTTTCTCAACATCATTCATTGAATATGGCCTCCTTTCCCCAGTGTATGTTTTTGTCTGCTTTATCAAAAATCAGTTGATCATAGCTATATGGTTTTATTTCTGGGTTCTCTATTCTGTTCCATTGGTCTATGTGTTTATGTTTACACCAATATCATGCTGTTTCGGTTAGTAAGCCTTGCGATATAATTTGAAATCAGGTAATGTTATGCCAAAAAGATGCCTTTATCCAAATTTTTATCATAACATAGTTCACAACAGCAATGATATGGAATCCAGCTAAGTGTCCATTGAGTAATGAGTGGATAGAGAAAATGTGGTACACACACACACACGCACATGCACGCACACACACACACACACACACCATGGAGTACTATTCAGCCATAAAAAGGAATGAAATAATGTATTTTGCAGCAACTGAGATGGAACTGGGGACCATTATCCTAAGTGAAGTATCTCAGGAATGGAAAAACAGATACCACATGTTCTCATTTATAAGTGAGAGCTAAATGAAAGATACATATGGTCATAAGCAGCAGTAATGGACATTATAAACTAAAACGGGTATGAAAGGCGGGTGAGGGATAAAAATCTATCTGTAGAGTTCAATGTACACTATATTGGTGATGAGTACACTGAAAGCCCTGGTATTGACATGATGCAACTTATCCACATAACAAAAAACACTTGTACCTCCTAAATTTTTTGAAATGAAAACTAGTAAAATAAAATAACACTAGATATTTTAAAAGGACTAAAAAAGAAAGAAAACAATCACTTAAAAACAAACAAAAAGACTAAGACAATGGTGAGAATACCTTAGTCTTTTTGATAGTCTGCTTTATACACAATGTCTTAGCCTGTTTTTTGCTTCTATGACAGGATATCTGAGACCAGGTAAGCTATAAAAAACAGGAATTTATTGGCACACAGTTTTAGAGGCTGCAAAGTCCAATATCAAGTCACATGTAGGTTTGGTGATTCTGATTCCAAGATGAATACTGAACCCTCTGGAGGGAAGGAAAGACATTTCCTCACATGGATGAAGGCAAAAGGGCAAGAAGACAATAGAGGGATGAATTTACTGTTTATAACTACATTAATCTCACCCATGATGGCAACACCCTCATGGTTTAATCGCTTCTTAAAAATTTTACCTCTTAATAATCTCATAATGGTAATTAAATTTCAACATGCAGAACAAACATTCAAACCAAAGCACACAGTGACTTTATATAGTATTTCTTGAATTGAATCAATTAGTTTAAATTAAATAATCAAGGAATAATTATTTGAGATAAGTCGTGAAAACTCATGTTTGGTATTGGAACCTGCAGGATAGCTAAAATATTCAGAAATTTTCAAAATCTCTTGAAGACCATGAAAAAAACTGACAGTTTGCAAACGGAATTAAGAAAAAATATATACCTGTAAGAATTTAGATTTTTTGCACATTTAATAAAATGCAGTAATCCTGATAATGAAAATTCTGATTGGAAAGTATGTGCTGCCAATGAGGAGAAAATTGATATGTTTCTGACCTAAACTATATAACAATATGATAGAACTCTTACATAATTACACCTGGAATAGACAACTTAAAGCTACAGATAATCTGAGAAAGCAAAGAAGCACCATGTGACTTGTTATTTGTTGTTGTACTGGAGCAAATTATGACACAATCTTGAAAATGAAATCTAGGTGTTAAAATCAATTTTACACTACACTTGAAGGCATACTTCCTAAGTCATTGAAAAAAACAATCAAAAAATTAAGCAAGTAATTCTTCTAGAACAGTGTTCTTCAAAGGAAGGTCAAAGACATCTGAATTCATATCCTTAGGGCTGAGGTCCCCAATCCACAGGCTGTACCAGGTGGGGGCCTGATACCAGCCAGGCTGCACAGCAGGAGGTGAGCAGTGGGCAAGTGAGCGAAGCTTTATCTGTATTTACAACCACTTCCCAACACTCGCATCATGTCCTGAGTTCCACCTCCTGCCACATCGGTGGCAGCATTAGATTCTCATAGGAGCCCAAACCTTACTGTAAATGGCACATGAACACCCCCCTGCCACCCTGTCCATGGAAAAATTGTCTTCTGTGAAATTGGTCCCTTGTGCCAAAAAGGTTGGGGGCCTCTGACTTAGTGTATTCATTTAAAGAAGGATTTCTAAACTCTGCACTGGTAAACTGATTCAGAATAGGTGAGGACATTTCTTCTGTGTCTAAGATGAGCATCACTTTTTTCTTTTCTTTTTTTTTTTTTTTTTTTTTTTTGAGACAGTCTCACTGTGTCGCCCTGGGTAGAGTGCAGTGGCCTTATCATAGCTCACTGCAGCCTCAAACTCCTGGGCTCAATCTATCCTCCTGTTTCAGCCTCCCGAGTAGCTGGGACTATAGGCACATGCCACAATGGCAGGCTAATTTTTCTATGTTTGATAGGGTCTCACTCTTGCTCAGGCTCCTCTCAAACTCCTGAGCAGCACAAGCAATCTTCCCACCTTGGCCTCCCAGAGTGCTAGGATTACAGATGTGAGCCACTGTGCCTGCCTGAGAACAACTTTTCTAGAGGCACCAAATTACTAAGCTAAATATGCCACTAATTCTGCAAATACTATTATAACACACAGGTGGCCTTGAAATAGAAATTTTTTAAAGAATGGTATTTTTTTAACTGACTACATACTGATTAAATTCAAACACCAATTGTTCAGCTTTTCATTTCAAATTTTCTGGATAAATACACAATTTAAATGGAAATTTCCTGTGTGAACCTGATAGAATGACTTATACTTCATTTTTATATTTACTTGCTATCTTGGTACCTTTTTTTAATGTTAACTATCTAGTGATACTTTTATGCACTAATAATAGCAATTGAAGGCATTTATGTTTCGAAGCAGTAGCTGTAATTATATTACGTTTCCTATAAATACGATAGGCAATGATGCTTTTATAATGAAAATGAAACCAAGTAATTGAATATTTATGAATTGGAATCTTTTTGGAAGAGAATATGACAGAATTGAAAACATGCAATTACCAGAAATACCTACAGTGATTTAAATGTTAATTAATGACAGTTTCTTTTATTAGCTTAAATGAAATCATACTACATATAGAAAAATAAAATTCTCTGATATTTTTTGAAACTAAAGTTTAATTATTAGAGGATATTTATTTTCAAATAAAATATGCCAAGGAAAGTGAAATAATCCATTTTAGCTTCCTTCCAGACAGCAAGGCAATGTAAAATTAATCATCAAATGCTCATATAGGAGACCTAGCTAAACAGACAGGAATTAATATAGAACAGTTTAAAGCTCTTAAAAAGTCAACTTTTACTATTTCTCGACATTAAAATCAAAATATTTTGGACTAATTCAACAGCAGCATTCGATACCAGTATTGAATTTATTCTAAGCATTTGTATGAAAATCAATCTTCTAGGCTAGAAAATATTTTTGTTCTAATTAATTCAATATACTAGCTCAACATAATTCCCTATTTATTTGTTTTATTCCTTGGGTAATATTTTCCTATTTCTGTTTGTTCAATCATAATTGAAGGTTTTAATCTCAGACTTTCAATCACTCAAGTGTTTCTTTATCTCAAAAATTAGAGGTTTTGGCGGTTGAGAATGCAGTTTTATTATTCTAATATTCTGTTATATGAGTAATTCATTTTAGGACAGAATAATTTTGACATAGTGGGGCTTTATTTTAGCCTTATAAATTCAAACTCTTATAGGCACATCTGGTATAAAACCGCATTCCTGATTCAGTAATGGTCATGCATTTAACTAGATGCATATTTATTTAGTTGAAGATATTGTTGATACTTTTCCTCTAGAATCTTTTCTTATAACAATGTAGTTAATCTGCGGATTGAGAATCATCATATGTATGTCTATATATCCCTGTGCTTCACATAGAAATGTCATACTTTGATAAAGTTAGTCTACTTCAAAATTTATAATGTACTCACTTTTCTTCTTTTCCAGTTTATATGTCAGGATCCATCAGAAATATTAATTATTTGCATTTACCCTCAAACTCTTTTCTAGCTCTCCCTTTATGGTAATCACCTTGCCAGACCCCTACCCAACGAAACCTGAAAGACACTTCCCAATTGTCTTTCCCCATTACTCTCTTGATCTGCATTATCAATTTAACTTATCCCCAGTTTTTTCCCATGAATTTATGTTAATATTAACTATGTGATTTCTCATATTTTGAAAAACAAAAGTTACCTTTTACATGCATCTCCTTTTAGCTTACACTACATTTTCTATTACCTTTCATGTAATTCCTCACAAAAAATTATCCAAAGTCCATATCTAAAATTCCTCTTCTCTTATACTGATTTGTACTGACTTCAATCATGTATCTGTCTCCATCCTCACATGTTTCTATATCCCATTATTAACATTACTATTTAATAGTTTTATGTTTTATTTGACCCACAAATATTTGTCATAGTTGACCATTCTCTCTTTAAAATAATTTCTTCACACTCTTCTTCTGTTGACCTTTTCTCTAATCTCTACTACTAAGTTTTTGAAGTTGCTTCTTACATCTCAAACTTCCAGATTGAAGAGATGTATTAGTCATGTTTCTCTAGAGATAGAGATATAGAAGAAGGGATTTTTTATGAGAATTGGCTCATGAGGTTATGAAGACTGAGAAGTCCCCTGATATGCTGTCTGCAAATTGGAGAACCAGGAAAGCCAGTGGTGCAATTCAGTTTGAGTTGAAGGCCTGACAAGAAGGCCAATGGCCTAAGTCTTACAGTCTGAAGGCTCAAGGACCAGGAGCTATGATATCCAAGGGCAGGAAAAGACGAATGACCCAGCTCAAGAAGAAAGAGTAAATTCGCTCTTCCTCTACCTTTTTGTTCTACTCAGCCCTCAACAGATGATGATGACTGCCTACATTGGTGAGGGAGGATCTTCTTTAAACAGTTGACTGAAATAAAATGCTAATCTCTTCTGGAAACATACCCAGAAATAATATTTTACCAGCTATCTGGGCATCTCTTAACCCAGTCAAGTTGACACATAAAATTAACACTCACAAAAGCCCCAAGGCTCTATCCTCGGATCTATTTTCTTTTATATTCTCCTCACACCTGAGGTGATCTCATCTAGTTTTATGGCTTTAAATTGCCTCTGTGTAGTGAAAACTCCAAAATATATATCCAGCCTGAACTTCTTTTATAACTCTAATACTTACTTCCTCTTTGAAATATAATAGGTATCTCAGTCTTAGTATGTTCAAAGTGAAACTCCTAATTACCACTTCAAAAGCTTTATTCCTATCAGTGTCCTCAATATCAGGAATAATGACTGCATTATTTATTTGTTCAAGCTAAATGTCTTTTAGTCATTTTTGACTACACTAACTCATACACAATCTACAAGAAAAATCATATCCAGAATCTGTTCATTTCTTGTTACCTCATTATCTACAACCTTCACTCTTTACTTGGATTATTGACATAGCCTGTTTATTCATTTATTTTTTAATCCTTGGCTCTCATAGACTACTCACCACATAGCAGCCAGAGTTATCCTTTTGCAAGGTAGGCTAAATGGTATTAAATTTTGGGTCCAAGACCTTCTAATGACTTTCAGTTTTACTGGGAGTTCATATATTCATCTATACATTTCTATACAGTTTTATACATTCACCTATAGCCCTACTGGACTCTCTGCCAATTGCCCTCATCTCCTCTAGTTGCCTTTTTTTCTTTTCACTGCAACAATAGTGGACCAATTGCTGTTATTCACATAAGCCAAAGACTGTTACAATGTATTTGTCCTTAATCTTCCTTCTACCTAGACACCTCTTTCTGTAGTTATACAAAAGGTTTCTTCACCCACCTCATTCAGCTCTCTGATCATATATTCCTGTGACCACATTATTAAAAAAAAAAAATAATAATAACGTCACTGAAGCATTTTCTGTGTCTCCTGTCTCTATTACTCTTCTCTAGAGCACTTATTACTACCTGGCTTACTATTTATTGTCAATGTTTTATGTTTATTGCTTGGTCTCTTCTATATAAATGCAAGCTACCTGAAATAAAGTAGATTGTAGTCTCTTTTTACTATTTGAACTACAACACATATTTTTTTTTTTGCTCAAAAAATATTTCTTGAATGAATGAACCAAAATTTCCGTTTTATTCTTTAGCTATGTTCCCTCATAGGATAGGGGTACTACAAGATTTCTAACAAGTTATTTGTTTGCAAAAAAATTATTTTATTGAATTGCTCTGCTTTTCGGATGTTGAAATGCACTTTTGTTTCAAAAATAAACTATTTCCAATGTTAGATGAAACCCAATGAAAACTATTTAGCCTCTTTGAATCTAATTCTTCTCATCAGTACAATAAAATTTTGAACTAATTTATATCCATAATAAATAAAACAAAGTAATATACTTTTAAAATCTGTAAATTTCTTTGTATGATATGTTTTAGGAGCAATTTGGCTTGATGAAAATATTGATATTCACTAGCAATACCAGCTTACATTCCCTTTCTTGCAAAAAAACTTTTCTTAATCATCAAAACTTTTTTGTTCTGTGACAGTTTCGTGTGTCATCTAAGCAATTTTCTATTTACTTTTTTATCTCAGTTTAGAATATCAGCATTTTTAGAAGCTATAGCCCTCTATATCATTATCTGTTTTATCACTAGTACATTTCACAGAGCACAGAATATAACAAATTCAATAAGTATATATTAATAATAATAATTAATGTTTATTAAGATTTTTCTATATGTCAGTGTTCTGTTTCACATACATGAAATCATTTACCATTCATAAAACCCTACGTTTGCTGTTGAGTTAATGAAATAAAAAAGAAAGATTGACACAAAGTTTGGCAAACTAATTTTGTTTATAAAATAGGTTGAGAACAAAATTATTTACAGAAGAAAATGGAAAATTTGAGGTCAAAGGAGATAGAATAGACCAGAAAGCAAGAAAGGTCTTAAAACACATTGTTAAATAAAGAAAATCCAATTTAAAGAAAAATAGGATGACAGGATAAAAAGATTTTTGTTTGTTTTAGTTTGTGTGGTAATATGGAATTGACTAAGGAAAAAGCATTTTTCTTATATGAAACTAGAAGAAAATTAGGAGAAATTCAGTACTGTTGTAATGGTTTTAGACAACTAAACACACGTACAGAAACTCTTAACTGGTACTGCAGAGTTAAAGAAATCAAATTTAAGCTATTTAGCAATTGTTATATATTAACATGATAGTGAAACTCCTGATAGTGTAGCAATCACATGAAATTTCCTAGCAACTGGTAAAAATTGTAACTAAAATGTATTGGCTAACTATTTCTATAATCTAGAGAAGTCAAATTTATTGACTGGAGGTATC
This sequence comes from Indri indri, assembly GCA_004363605.1. NCBI lineage: Eukaryota > Metazoa > Chordata > Mammalia > Primates > Indriidae > Indri > Indri indri. Next base: position 23,159 of record RJWJ010016973.1, read on the forward strand.
ATGATTTTATATAGCTTGGATTTGAAATATTATACATCTGATTTCAAATTCTGTGCTCTAGCAATTATGCTAGTTTTATTCAACTTTAAAGCGACAGATTCTTAAATTTTTTGTCTGAAGAAACCCTTGAAAGGAAGCTAAATATGTAAAACAGATAAGAGTTCATTTGCTACTTTGAAGCACCTCGGTAGAATCTTTTGCTATATGGAGCTAGCACAATAACCAATATATTAGCTCCACTTCCTTTCTTAGAGTAGGTGGTCTTCCTAAAAGAGTTAATGAAAAATACTCTTAGAAATTATGAAAAGTGTTATGTGAACATATATTAAAACGCTGTGATTATTTTGTAACAAGAGCAGATATATGATTAAAGGCTTGACATACAATTTAAGTGAAATATATTTCATGTACAGCATAGACCAAATCAGTTAAACAATTGCCTTGCTGCTCCCACCATGCATTTTGCTACTCTCCAGAAAAGCATTCTCTGAAAGCCAGCAGTGGTGTGCTTGAGCTGGCTCCTATCCACTGCTTTAAGAGGCATTGCACGTGTTACTTCTCTTGTCTGCATTCGTTGGCATCACTCTAGGATAGATCCACCGTGGGAGAAATTATATCATGAAAACAGCAAATCCTGCAAACTAAGGCTATTTTTCCTGGAGAGCCAGTTAACATTTGCCAGCACACTATTGCACTCTAGCATGTTCTAAAGACGATAAAGAGGTTCAGAATCAATGGCATAAAATGGTTAAACATATTATGTTACTTTTATCTCGGTCTAGAATGTCTCACTTTAGAAACTCCTCTTTGACATGTGAAAAAGCCTATGTATTGTAAATTGCCTTTGTATAAGGGTGTGTGACACTAGACTAACTGGATTCAGAATTTATTTATATAAATCTAAAAGTTTTTGTTTTAAGAGTATATTATACTTTTTGAACTGGTATGAAACAGGTATTACATTTTATTTTCACTAACTTTTAAATGTGATTGATGTAGACTTTTAATGTTTAATTTTATGGAATGAATTTATACTCGAAGAGTTATGCTTGTTAAGAAATGAAATGGTATCAAAGCAACTGAATTCAATAACTGAAATAACACTAGACAATCTGAATTGTTGGTCTGCATAAGGGTTGATGTTTGCATTTGTTTAGAAGTGCAAATTATTCAAGAGCAACACTACTCAAACCCAACTTAAAGAGCAGTCAGTATAAATAGTATATGTTTGTGATTATGAATCTTGCAATATGAACCTTTATATTAAACTTTCACTTCCTTTTATTTCAGTAAGCACCTTTCAAATTTTAAGCTATCATACCTTATATTTAAAGGTGTGATTAAAACCTTATATTTAAATCTTGAATCCCGTAAATCTTGTAGAAATATGTCAGCCGGCTACTCATACTTCTAGGCCAATATTTAGGTGACAAGTTTAAAGAGAGTATAAAATAATTATTATTTCACTGTCTTCACTCAACTTAGCAAAGTACCAATAAATCTTTACCTTTAACAAAAGCTAATAAAGATTGAGTTTTAGTATATGCCATGTAGTCTTTCAAGGATTTTTTTTCATATATTATGCCATTTAATACAAAAACTAAATAAGGAAGAATAATTTCTGAGTTTTACTGATGAAGAAGGTGTGCGAGAGTTTCCATAACTTGTCCAAGTTTACATTGCTAGTAGCTGCAAGAGGCAAGGTTTAAACTGAAGTAATAGAATTATAATGTGCTCTGCTATAACTATTACAATACCCTGCTCACCAAATCATGTGGCAATGTGTTTACTTGATGAAAGATGCAACACTTTAAGAGCATATAAATAATGTAAACCTATTTATTTATTATTAAATTAATTTTGGGTCCAAGTGTGGTGGCTCAAGCCTGTAATCCCAGCATTTTGGGAGGCCGAGGTAGGAGGATCACTTGAGCCCTGGAGTATGAGATTAACTTGGGTAACATAAGGAGATCCTCACGTCTGCAAAACAATTTTGTTTCTTTCTTTTTTTAGTGAAGAATCCTATTCATTTATTTAGTTTTATTTCAGAATATTATGGGGGTACAAACATTTTGGTTACAAATAATGCCTTTGCCTCGCCCAAGCCAGGGCTACAAGCATGTCCGTCCCCCATACAGTGCACTCCACATCCATTAGCTGTGAGTTTGCCCACACCCACCACCCTCTTCCCACCTGACCAGCACCCAATGAATATTACTACCATGTGATCAGTTAGTAACAATTTGATGGCGAGTACATGTGGTGCTTGTTTTTCCTTTATTGTGACACCTCATTTCAAGGATGGGCTCAAGCTCTATCCAGAATAATGTAAGAGGTGCTAGTTCACCATTATTTTTTGTGGCTGAGTAGTACTCTGTGGTATACATGTACCTATTAATCCACTCATGTATTGATGGGCACTTGGGTTGTTTCCACATCTTTGCAATTGTGAATTGTGCTGCTGTAAACATTCGAGTGCAGATGTCTTTATTATAGAATGTCTTTTTTTGCTCTGGGTAGATGCCTAGTAGTGGGATTGCTGAATCAAATGGTATTTCTATTTTTAGCTCTTTGAGATATCTCCAAATTACTTTCCACAGGAGTTGTACTAGTTTTCAGTCCCATCAGCAGTGTAAGAGTGTTCCTATCTCTCTACATCCATGCTAGCATTCGTTGTTTTGAGACTTTTTGATAAAGACCATTCTCACTGGAGTTAGGTGATATCTCTTTGTGGTTTTGATTTGCATTTCCCTAATGATTAGAGATGTTGAGCACTTTTTAAAATATGTTTGCTGGCCATTATTCTGTCTTCTCTTGAAAAGTTTCTGCAAAAATTTTTTTAAAAATTAGCTGAGTGTGGTGGCACATGCCCATTGTCCTAGCTTTTCTGGAGGCTGAGGTGGGAGGATCGTTTGAGCCCAGGAGTTGCAGATTATATTAAGCTATGATCCAGCCACTGCATTCCAGCCTGGGTGACAGAGTGAGACCTTGTCTCTGAAAAACAAAAAAAATTAACTGGGAATAAATTAAAGAATCTGGTAACTAACATTACATAATTTAGTTTTATGCAATTTTTAATTTTTTTATTGGCAATTTTTAAAGGTTAGCTTTTAAGAGTTGCATTACACAGTGTGGTCCCAAATTGTAAAGACTTTCTTGTTGTAGAAAACACTGTTCAGACATGATAAAAAAGATACCACATTACTCAGAGGTATTGCACCTGGAGCTGCTGCCTACACTAAATAGATAGGACTTTAGATTTGTACATGTTGGGAAGAACGTAAGTGAATTTCTAACAATTGTGGTATATTGAAAGTTTTTGTTTGAAAGAGAGATTGTAAAACAGTGTCCTATTGGCCAAAGAGTTTAAGGTAAGATCATTATCATTGTCTCCATCTCTCCTTGTTTGTTTGGATACATATCTATCATTAGGAGGTTGTTATAATAATTCTGAACATTTGTTTTTTAGGTCCACATTCAGTCAGGACTTGTAGCTTGGACTTTCTCTCTTTCTGGTTGCTTCTGACAGATACAGACTTGGACATGCATACAGCCAGGAACACTTGGTAGGGAAGCATGTAATTTTATTTTTAAACTTGTTTTCCTAGGATCAATGTAGCTTATTATTTCCAGTATTTAGTCAGAGATTTTGCTTAAGCTTCTTGTGCTAATCATGTTTCTGCCCTTTGTTGATGGATATGTGAGTGGCATGGGGAAGCTTTTGAGTCTTCCTCATGCCCTTCTCTAATTGCTCCTGAGCGGTTGCAGCTTAGTGTACACACAGAATTCCCCAAAACAAGGTTGACTATAATCCCAGGAGCGTTCTCCATAGCAGTCTGCTTCCCTGGTTTTCTCTATTAAACTTCTAAATTCTCTACTGGTTTGATTGTTGCTATCAATATCATGGAGACACCAGAACCCTCTGCGTTCTTCACCAGCACCTCTATTCTTTTCAACAGCGCTCTCAGGTGTGCAATTAGTTCTTCAAGCTGTGCTCCAAAGTCATTCTCCTCAGGGAAAGCTGTGGAGCTCCTTGTCCTTGTGGCCTGCCTCCTCCATTGGGTAGAATCTTTGGGCTATTTCACAGGATTGGGGGTAGAGACAGCAGCTAGTTTATCCCAGAGTGACACCCATGGTCTACTAACAAGCTCTGGGATGGGTGATAGCCCCTGATCTTTTGAGTTTGACCCTTTTGGTGTGGAACCTCTGCTCCGTGAATGGACAGGGGCAATCATTTCCCATACCTCTGCACTTGGAGCAGAGACTCCACTCTTGGTGCAAGTGTTGGGCAGGGGAAGGGAGCCTGGGTCTTTTCGGCTACGCCTGCATGGAATAAAGACTCTCCAACATAAATCTCACTGGGGAGAAATCTGTTGCCTCCCTCTACTGTATTGCAAGTATAGTCTTAGACTATAAGCTGGGGAAGAGGAAATCCTGGTCTTCTTGATTATACCCACTTAGAATACAGAATAGAAGTAAAGTTTCCACAAGATGGAACTGTGTATAGTGAGTAAGAGAGCATTTGATGTTTGGATTCACACTCGAAATCACTGGATTTAGAATTTGAAGATTTGAGTCTCTGGTCTCATTGCGATAGAACACATCACTTAAGTTTTCCAGGCTTCAATTCCTGATATTGAAAAGCGGAAAATTGCCTATGATTAATTTTACATGCCACAGATCTAACTAAAAATTCTACTATTTTTAATTACCAAGTTAGTATAATTTATAATCCTAAAACATAGCTATGTTCTTGTTTTAGTTAGTTTTGTGCTGCCATAACAAAATACCATAGATTGGTTAAATTATAAAGAATAGAAATTTATTTTTTATAATTCTGGAGGCGAGGAAATCCAAGATCAAGTCACCAGCATTAGGCATCTTGCTGCAGCCTCACATGGCAGAAAGTAGAAGGTCAAGACAGCCTGAGACTGCATAAAGCCTCTCGTTATAAGAATCTAATCCCGTTCACAAGGAAAGAGCTCTCGTGGCCTAAGAACCTCTTAAAAGTTTTACCTCTTGATACTGTCACAAATGGCAGCACCTGAATTCTGGAGGGGACACATTCAAACCATAACAATTTCATTTCAAGTTCATTCATTTTTTTTTCAATTATTCATTCATTTAATGAAGAGATTTTATTTGAGTTTCTGCTATGGTCATAACACAGGCTACAAACACATCAACAATCATTGTAAGAAATACCTTTGGCTCATGAATTATAATTTTAGGTGGATGATGATGACTATACTTAAACTTAAATGATACTATTTAGATTAATCAAGTAGTTCTTCAAAGTAAAGAATACTAACAAAATAATTTTAAATTATCTGGGTAAAGGATCAGTAAATTTAAATACTAAGACTTATATCACTGCAGCTCTAATAACTAACATGATGATTTATAAATTATTTATTTGAACTGTTGAATTAGAATGGATTGTAATTTACATGTTTAAAATCCTTTCACAATAAAAACCTGGAGGATAAATAAATCTATTATTATATATAAATGTATATTGAGAAGATTTCAGTTCCACTAAAAATGAAATTGATCCTCAATTCAAAGTGTTCTCATGATATTTATCAAATTGAATCTCCATATAAAATTCAGTAGTTATCTGAATTTCAACATACAATTTTATTGATATGAAGTAACTATATTAGTCAAATTTACAGAGACAGAAAGTATTAATAGAAAGGTGGTCGTCAGGGACTGAGGAGACGGAGATGCAGAGAATTAATGTTTAATGCTTAAAGAGTTTTAATTTGGAAATTAAAAAATTCTGGAGATAGGCGGTGGTGATGTTTCAGAACAATGAATATACTTAATTCCACAAAACTGTACACTTAAAAGAGGTTAATATGGTAAATTTTATGGTATGTATATTTTGCCACAATAAAAAATAATTCAGTTCTCTGTATGTTCCAACAGGTATATATCTCTAGTTTATCAGCCAATCTCCATGGCTACATCAATTTAAATAGGTCAGGTATTATAGTTCCACTTTTCTAAGTAATAAGGATATCTTATGTAGTTGAATTTGTAGCAAACTCATAAATATAAAACCTCAGTATTTTGTTCAAGACTCTAACATTCATTCTAGGTATAATAGTATTAACTCTAAGTTAGAACTTGACTGGTAATAAGATGTATATTCAACCTTATGCGAATGTTTCCTGGAAGCAAATCAGCAGGCCAGAAAAGAAACAATGTTTGTCATTAATCCCTATTTATATATAATAAAATATCAGGTCATGAAAACTTAAAGGCTCTTAAAAGTTTTTAGGTATATGAAAAAATCTCTTTGTCTGATTCTAAGTGCAAATACATTATCCTAAACTTCAGGAGTTGATCTAGGTGCAAATTAATAAAGCTAATAAAGAGTGGCTATTCTTTTACTACTCAAATATGGAATACATCATGCCAGAGAAATATCCCAAAGGAGTGATTATCATATGATAATCATATCTTTTCTTCTTACTGTTAATTAAATTAATTAAGTGGCATTTCCCCAAATGGACTTGATGTAATATGCAGCATATAATTAGCAGCTCAGGAAATGGAGATGAGATGATTTTGCTCGTGGTTACCCAAAGCCCTGATCCAAAGAACTTTGGAATAATATAAGTGGAGAGACACATTTTAATTCTTTTTTAAACATTTAAATAAAAGTGTGCTTTTTGTTGTTGTTGTTGAAAATAATAATAACACTGGAAGAGAATATTTTGGGCTAGTGTCTATTAAGCAGACATAATCTGTACTTGTATTAAAACTCCAAAGCAATACAAGCTGTTTGGAAATATAAACTGAATTATTATGTTAATATAAAAGGAATATATTTTGCTGACTGATAGATAACTTAGTGGTTAAGAGCATTGGTTCTGAAACCATATCTGCTAGATTAGAATTTCAGCTCTGACATCTACTAGCCATGTATACATCATTTACACAAGACTAAGTTTCTAAAAATGTAGATAATAATGCCTACATATTAGGGTTACTGTGATAGATTAGATGAGCTATGACATATAAAAAGTAAGAACAGCCACCTGGCACATAGTATTAGTTATTGTAATTATTATATTAGTATTACTATTTATACCATTTTACTTACTGAATCACATATATTAGTTACATTTTTATATCAAGTATAACAATCTATGTGTATAGATTTATATTCTTCTCAAAAGAAGAATACAAACATTTAAAGTAAATTATCTTGAAGTACCTTCTAAAACCGATGTTTACATTTTAATGTTAAAATGTGTTTCTTAAAAATATTGATGATATTGATTTTATCTGTATAATATTGATTTTATCTTTTCATATGCATATATTCAATACAAAATAAGTTATGAAAGTTCAATAGAAAATAAATTATAGGAAATGCTTTGTGGGAATTTACATAAAGCTATAGACTTATAACAAGATAGATGCATATCAGGGAAAACAGAAAACAAAAAATAGAAAACAGCTACTTGATAAGCATTCTTTTACAGAAAAAAAAAATAGCCATAGTACTTTTCTAGCTTTTATTACATACTTTATAGCAATTTCTTTCTATCAGCATGTACAGAATGTAACAAAAGAAAATGTGATGTTTCTCATTATGTTATTAACTAAATTTAAATACGCGCAAACAAAACCTTAAAATCAATTTGAAAATAGAGATAAAACCAATATTGTCATTATTCTCTAATAAATACATTTTAACATTAAAATGAAAACATCACTTTTAGAAAGCACTTCAAGATTAGTTTAAACATTTTAATTTGTATTTTTCTCTTGTACACATAGATGGGTATATTCAATACAAAAATGAAATAATCACCCCAACTTATTCTCAAATGCAACTATATTTTTGCCCTTCCCAATAATTTGTACAGTTGTTTCCTCTTAAACCTTAAATGAAACTACTCATCAATATCCATTTACAAATTTCCACGTATCTGTCAATATACCTCTTTCTTCTAAACTTGAGCACCCTCTAACATCTACATTTCTTATCTGATCCATTCGCATAAATACCTTTGTCTTGCTTGTTCTTCAACTTTTCCAACTCCACTTCTAGTGTGCAGAAATTATATTTACTGGTCATCTACTTATATCATCTTAATCCATTCTAGTCCATTCTAATGATATCCTTGCCTCACGTTGTCTGGAAACTTGTTTATTGCATTGTGTACTGTACTGTATTTTGTAATAACGAATTATTGTATTTTGTCTGTTGTGTATATTTTTCTTCTATGTTTCAAATTTATTTTATTCATTTTTAAACTTTCTACATTTTAAATGTGTTATTGTCCTAAATTATAAAATCACTAAATACATTAAAAACACAAATAGAAATTTAACACAACAGATGAGGCTAACAGGCTAACATATTTCCAGCATCCAATAAAAAGACACATTTTATAAATATTGGTGCGTATGTATATACTTTTCAATTGCCTTGATCTTGAGTATTTTTTATTATCCTTTATTTTATTTTATTTTTAATTTCAGAATATTATAGGGGTACAAACTTTTGGTTACATAAATTGCCTTCGCACTGTCTGATTCAGAGCTACAAGCCTGCCCATTCCCCCGGACAGCATGTACCACACCCATCAGGTGTGAATTTACCCATCTCCTCCGCCCCCTGCACCTGCCCAACACCTGATGAATATTACCTCCATATGCGCACATACCTGTTGATTGATTAGTACCAATTTAATGGTGAGTACATGTGGTGTTTTTTTTTCCGTTTTTTTTTGTAGGACATTTTATATTCATATTTAGAACATTTTTTCACAAAGTCTGTATGGCTCATGAATAAAACTGTGGGTCCTATATGTTTTTCCATTCTTGTGATACTTCACTTAGAAAAATGGGCTCCAGCTCGATCCAGGATAATATAAGAGGTAGTTCACCATTTTTTATGGCTGAGTAGTACTCCATGGTATATATATACCACACTTTATTAATCCATTCATGTATTGATGGCCATTTGGGTTGTTTCCACATCTTTGCAGTTGTGAATTGTGCTACTATAAACATTCGAGTCCAGATGTCTTTTTTATAGAATGACTTTTTTTCATTTGGAGTAAATACCCAGTGGTGGGATTGCTGGATCAAAATTGTAGTTCTACCTTTGGTTCTTTGAGGTATCTCCATGCTACTTTCCATAGAGACTATACTAGTTGGCAGACCCACCAGCAGTGTATGGGCATTCCTATCTCTCCGCATCCACACCTTGAGTATTTATAATGGTAGAAACTTCTTAAAATTTCATCTTGGCTTCCTTCACTTCAGTCATTATATGGGCTAAGGGATCTTGGTACTGGTACAGGCTATGACCAACTGTATATGTAGAATTTTAAAAGTGAGTGAAGGAACGAGTGGTATAAATCCCAAACACCTTTTGTCTCTGTTTATGCATAGTGATCAAACTTTATTTTTGCAACTTTGTTTTGTGAAAAAACAAGGCTGATGTTTGATTGGCATGCAGTTTCATACTTTACTAATCCAAGGCCTTATTTAATATAAAATTATTTCACTTATTTCAGTTTGCTTAGAATATTATTTTTATGCTTTTACTCTAATAAAGCATATCTACATATAGTGGGTGTATGTGAAAGAATATCACATTGCATATATTGTTTTTAAACTACCCTTTAATACAATTGAGGTTGAATAATTTTCTATGCCACTAGTTATACACACATAATTAATAGTGTATAGACATATGGTAATTTATATCACAATGTTAATGACTTCATGTTATTATAGTTTCATCAATTATGAGTTTTAATTGGTTTTCTTTTAACAAATAATATGATAAATATTACTCAATTTCTGACCATGCCCTATCTATATCTGAAATCAACTACTAATGTTTGATAATATAATATATTATTTAATAATTCACTATTGGATTGTTTTGGTAGTACTTATTTAAACTAGATGTAGCATTTTCCAGTTATTTTCAATTCTGATAGGCTTTCAATGATATCCAATATTCATAAGAGATAAAATTGAAAATTATATTAATGTTTTCTTAAATTTTTAAAATTTTGAAAAGAATTCTGTAAGCATATGTATACTTTTGAAAAATGCATTAGCAATACTGAAAATTTAATCCATGAAGATCCTTTTACCTAAATTTCCCATATCCTTCAATAAAACCTGTTGACATATATTTTTCTAGAAATTACATATTTAATAACATTTTCAAATGTATTAATATACAGAAGTACATGTATGTATGACACATTAAATATATGCCTAATTTTCTGTATCATGGTGTTCTCCCTTCTTTTCTTAATTATACCAGCAATTTTTAAATTCATTTTGATGAATTATAAAGAACATTCTGGAAGATATTTATTAACCAAATTGTTTTTATTTCTTCTTTTTGATTTTCTAACACTTCTTTATTGTTCTTCTAACACTTTTATTGTAGCGTATGCTCTTTATCTTTATTTTTCTGTTTAAAAATTAAAGCATCTAATTATTCTGTAGTAAATACAGTTTTGGCTTCATCTCGTATG
>RJWJ010016974.1:0-33695 GCA_004363605.1 Indri indri
TGTGCAGCAGCTACCTGTTGTTTACTTCTGGTAATTGCACAATTTTTATTTGGGGAACCCTCCCCCCAATCTATGGGGCTTAGATGGGACTGACATCACTACCCTACCCCAGGGGTGGGCATGTGATCTGGTCTGGCCAATGAGAGCATGGCATCCTTCTGGTCACGACTGGTTCAAGCATGGGCATGTGACCCAAGCACAACCAATGAGAACCTACCTCAGAATTTCGCCACAGGAAAAGAGGTGACTTTTTGTTGGTGCTGCTAGGTTGGCAGGAAGTAAGCCTAGAAAGTAAGCTTAGAGCCCTGGGGTCACTACTTGGGGAACTCTGCCTGAGACAAAGCTGATTCTGAAAAGCAGGGCTGAGATGATGGGACAATAGGGCAGACCCTCTGGAATTTTCTTTCTTTTCTTTCTTTCCTTCCTGCCTTCTTTCTTTCCTTCTCTCTTTTTTTTTTTATGAACCAATAAATTTCCTACTTGGCCTAAGCCAGTTTATGTTGGGTTTTAGTCACTAGCAATCAAGAGAGACCTGACTACTAGGTTGGAGCTTAATAAATACCTTTTCATTTGAATAACAGACTGCCAGGGCTTGAAGGAATCCATTGTTTAGTGCTATCACTCACCCTCTGCTTGGTTCCATTTGACTTGGGAATCAGGGCAAGAAACAGAATAGCCCAGAGAGACTGCGACTGGGTTATTAACATGAGAATTTATAGTATGTTAAGGCTTTTTCTTATTCATGCTCATTGTTTTGTGTGTGGAAGACAGGAGATTTGAAAACATTTTTAGGTTAAACATATTTTATTTTTATAAGAGAATACTAATAAAGTTTATTATTTTGTAGAATTTGAAAAGACGTGACTCAGGCCAGTTGATCTTTTCATCCTGCTAGGGTACCAGTCCCATACAGTTACCTATGACCAGCCATGCCAACCCTTCTGGTAGAGCCAAGCTTTGCAGAGTACCGCAGTCCAGGCGAACCCTACTCTTGCCTACCCCTGTACTCAGCCTGCCTGCTCCTCCCCGCTCTGCTCAGAGTTGCTGTGCCAAGACCAGCAGGCCAGTTGGGTGTTTACTGACTTGGGCCTACCTACGCCCCCGCCTGCATCCTGTCACCAGCATTTCATTTGCTATCCTGAGCAAAGGTCTCAGATTGCCGATTCTACTGCCAACAGAAAACATTATCTATCTTCTTTCTGGAAGCGTTGGCAGGAAAACCAAATTTTATACCTCTAGGCCGGGCAAAATCTTGAAGCCAGCTAACTTCCCTAGTGATCTCATCTGTGTCATCCTTCACTTCAGCACAGAGCGAAGCCTAATCTGTGCTTTGCTCGAATCTCAGCCCGGCATCGCTGTGAAACCCCCACCTGGCTGCCCTGGGTTGCCCTCTTTTGCCCTCAAGACCCCAGTTCAATTGTGAAATGTCTGCCCATCCTACTCCCACACATTCTTCACTAAATTCTTTTTGCCTTCATTGAAACTATATCTTTCCAAGAATACCACCTGCTCCCATGGGAATCTCACAGTTCTCAAGTGGAAACTTCCAGTGCCTCTCCCCACCGCCAGTCCTGCCATCATCCTGGAAAAGTTGAATTGTCCTGTGTGTGTCTCAGCCAATATCTTAGCCTCAGATATTCACCTCTCAACTTCACTGACCTTTGTCTCCCTCCACTTCAGCCATGTCTATATCCTGTATAGTCTCAAAACTCAGAAATATTAAACTCCAATATCCCTAAACTTGTGGAAAATAAACTCCAATATCCCACATTCTAACTTCAATTCCTTAGTTTCCAGCATTCATACTGTCAAACACTGGCATTTTTATCAAGACTTCTGATCAATGGACAACTCCATTTGCCCTGAATTCACACATTCAACAAATATTTACTGAGCCCACATATGTGCAGATACTGCCGTGCAAAGCTCGCAAAGCTTCATTCTAGCAGGAGGATGTCTCAATTATCTATTGCTGCATAACAAACCTCTCCAAAACTTAGTGACTTCAGACAATATGTCTCACAATTCTCTGGCTGGGAATTGGGGTCAGGGATAGGTTAGGCAGCTCTTCTGCTGAACTGGGTGTCATCTGGCATCATCTGGGATCATTCACTCACCTACACTAAGTTGATAGCTGGGCTGGGCTGAAAAGTCCAAGAAGGTATTGCTCACATGCCTCTCACTTAAATGCTCCTCCACACAGCCTCTCTGTCTCCATGTGGAGAGCTTGGGCTTCCTCACAGCATGGTGGTCTCAAGGAAGTCAGATGTGTTACGAGGTAGCTAGTTTCTAAGGGTAAAAGTGGAAGCTGACAAGCCTTTTAAAAGTCAGGCTCAGAACTGGCACAGGATCCATTCTGCCTCATTCTGTTAGTCAAGGCAAGTAATAAGAAGTCATAAGCCCAGTCTGGATTCAATGGAAGGAGAAATAAACCTCGCCTCGAAGGTCCGTGGAGCAGCATGTGTGTACAACAGGACTCGATGGCAGCCATTTTTAGAGACTATCACAGAGAATGGAGGCAATGAATATATAGAGAGACAGAAAATTACCAGACAGTAGTAAGAGCTGCTCAGAGAATTGAAACAGGGTAACTAGACAGAGAATGACTGAGGAGCTCTCGTAGGTTGAAAGGTTGTCAGGGAAAAGTCTCTCTGAGGAAGTGGTGTTTAAATTACAACTTGAAAGGCAAGAAATTTCCAGCTGAGTGAAGGTCCAGGCAGGAGGAAGAGCCAGCACAAATGCCCTAAAATGGGATGAGCTGGGCATGTTTAAGGAACATAAAGGACTGTACGAGGAGTGTAGACAAGGACAGAAAGTGTGGGCTGGAAAAGCGACAGACAGGCAGGAAGATCCAGAGCTAGTGAATCCAGGCAAAGAAGCTGGATTTCATTCCAGGACAGGTAAGGAAAGCCATTGAGGAGATTTCAGCATGGAAAAGCCATACATGATACAACTTACATTAGTGAAAGGTCCTTCCAGCTGCCCTGTGGCGAACAATCTGTGAAGTACAGGCCTGAAAGCAGCAAGACTGCTGGTCAGGGGGCTACTGCGGGAGCCCAGGACAGAGGAGGCAGTGGCTTGTTCCAGCTGCTGGCCGTGGGGAGGAGACAAAATGGAGCGAAGTTTGGGGGCTGGACAAGGAGGAAGTCTGAAGATTCAGCCTGCGCTGTCTCGGTTCAACTCCCCTTCATGGCTGGGTGATCACTGCAAAAACCTCCTGCCTGGTCCTCTCCCACACCCAGCTATCGGAGTCAGTGGCCCTCCTTAGATTTTTAAGATCACTCTAAATTCTGTGTCTTTGCATACAATGAGACCCCTCATGGTAGACTCTGCCCTCCCCACTGAGGTTCGTTTCCTGGCCTTGTCTCTGTCCCACACATGCCTTAGCTCCAGCCACATCTGGGCCTAGTTCATGACCTTGCACCTGGCGCATACTGTTTCTTCTGCCTCGGATCTTTCTTCTCCTTCACCTCCATTACCTCGTCTACACAACTTCTATTCCTCCTTCCACTAAGCCTTCCCTGAAACTCCAGTTTTATTTAGATTTCTGTGTAGTCAACACACAGCACAGATGTCTGACTCCTTGTCTGTCTCTTCTAAGTGACAGGTCTCTTATCAGCAGACACCATCCCCAGAGGCTGGCACCATGCCCCATAAGCTGACGCTATTATGTTTGGCGTGGTTTGCCCTTGGAGTCTGAAAATGTGCGTTACAAGGTCAAATCATCCCAGAAAGATGGATGTGATCGATTCTTTTAATGAAGTCCTCCATTCTCTCAGGCTGATTCTTGGAAGCTGGATTCATCCCATAAAAGGCCTGCAAGTCTCCCAGTGGGAGAACTTACATAAATTCCTCAGTGCTCAAGATTCTCCAGGAAGCAGCTGGCCTCTGCACACAAGATGATCAACGTCACTGCTGACTCTTGGCAGAATTAGTACTCAGCTTGCCATGCCCCCAGACATGGTCTCTGGGAAGATCTGAAAGGCCTGCTGCTGCCAACATCAAGTCTACTGAGTTGCTTAAAGGTAAATACATGACAAGTACCTGACTCTAAAATCTATACCCAGACCTGATCCTTGTCCCCGAACTTCACACTCTTATATCCCATTGGCTGATGGACTTCTCTGCTCGGATGTCCCCCAAGTTTGGTAGGTTTAAAACTGAACTCATCATTTCTCTTGCCCCCATATATGCATGACTGGCAGTCCGCCAGTAACAATGAATCACCGGTGAGTATTTCTTGAGTTCATCCTCCTTTTCCTTCCTATTGCCAGGATCCTGGTTCAAGTCCTCGAGTTTTTTCAGGGATGTTATAATACAGACATACAAATAAAACGCCTCAGTGGATGAAACAGAGAGAGAGCAAGCGCCAAGCCCCAGGTCAGCTGTCTGCCACCTGCTGCTCTGAGTCTCAGCCCGCGCCGTGGACGAGGAGAAACTCAATCCTTTTGGCATCCACATGAGCGTCCAGAGATTGCCCTTCTGGGGAAGGTTGGGCATCTGGTACACATGGAAGTTTTCGCTGGAGGGTGGGCGGTGTTCTGGAACCATTAGCAAGCACAGAGGGACCCTGGCCACCTAAGGAGCTGGTCCCCGCGGAACCCTGGGCTTGCTTTAGCAGAAGAGCGAGGGCCTGTGAGCCTTAGGGCCAGCATGCTTGCCTAGGACACCTACGGTGTCTTCATTTGATCGTTTTCCTGCTGAGTGAGGGTGAGAGAGTTCTATTACATAAATGGGTATGGAGCCAGGGAACACAGATGTTACTTTTGGAATAGTTAGAAAGAACTCTTAGGCATAAATGAGATTTTGAACTGGACTACTTGTCTCCTCCTCCCCTATTTTATTAATAACAGCTATTTAGGTATGACACACCTACTCTGTGCCATGTACAGTATTAGGCACCTGACTTGTGTTGTCTTAATTAGCGTGCTCTTTCATCGAGTTGAAAATGAGACCGGGAAGCTTGTGTGATTTTTGGAACCTAAAACAGAACCAGGAGCATCTGACCCCCAACCCCATGTCCCTCACTCCGGCGGCCTCTCCCAAAGCATCTCACAACAGCCCTGGTCGGGAGGGACCTTCTGTAGGCAAGTGAATTGGGGACTGTCTGTATACCATGTCCCCCTTAGCTTCAGGATGCTATAAGCTGAAAATCACAGAATACCCCACGTCCTAAACAACGAAGTCACAAATGCAAAGGGCCATTCTGGGGCGGGTGATGCAACAGCATAACAGGAGCAAAGATCGAGGTCAGCCTCCCTTAGATTTCTTGGCTTTCCCCTCGTGATTCCAGTACGACTGCAGCAGCTTCCAGCTCACATGTTCACTTGACAATGCCCAAAGACAGAAGGGGCAGGTACTCATCTGGTGTCATGTTTTAGGAACTAGGCAAACCTTCCTAGAAGTCCCCAACCCTGATTTTCTTTACACTCCTTACATGCAGGGCTGAGTCACATGACCACATCTAAGGCAGTCTCTGTCAAGGGGACCAGCTTAGACCCATCAGCATTGCTCCCCGGGACCAGGGAGCAGCCCACAAAGCACACAGGTATGTGTCACAACCCAACAAAATCCAGGTTATGTTAGCAAAGAAGCGTGGTGGGGAATGTTTTGAGTAGGAAACCAACAGAGTCTGCCCTTCTTGAAGATTGACATTGCACATTAACATAGTTAAGGCTCTATTGTAAAGAAATCGAGTCTACTGCTTTTAACCCAAGGTTTCCCAAACCTGTTTTTACTTGGAGTTCTTATTAACTTCCTGCAGGCTCTGTGAGAAAGGCCGAATCCCACCATGCTGTCTTTCCTCCCTTAAACTATCTTGACAGCCCTTTAGCACAGTCCTAGGGCCAGACAGCACTCTTCGCAAACACCGGAGAACAATGAGGACAATGAGGACAGCCCATCTTTGGGGGGAAAGAGTTTTCTTTGGCCCAATTAATGGGAATTAAAAGCAGGAGCTTTCTTCTACGGCTCCTTTTCTTTTTGGCCATTCTAAATAAATAGGTCTAAGACATTACTGGTAGTTTAATTTCTTTCCACTAACCTTTCTAGCACTCCAGAGGGAGGGCGAAAATGATTGTTTTTAATAGTGATTAAAGAGAGACCAAAGGCTAGGTCAAACCGGGACTGCACTTCCCTTCTGCGTGTGCATCGGCATTAGCAAAGCCTGTAGGAATGTGCTCCTCGGCTCATTACTTCTCCGTGGCCACTTACCCTCCGCAAACAGTGTGCCAGAGCCTGGACAGCTGGCAGTCCGCGCTCGCCGAGCTCTCAGCTCCCCAGACCTCTCCTTCTCTCTCCTCCTTAATCCTTCTGTCTCCCTACCCCACCCCCTTCTCTCTGCGCCTAAATCCTCCTTGGAAATTTCTTACTGCTTTAATGGTTTACAAAAGGGAGACCTTGAGGTTTCTTTGTAACTGATATTTGAATGAAAATGGAAACCCAGCTGTAGCCCTCTGCTTAGGACAACAGCCAGTGCACCCTTAGTCCCTGTCCCCCAGGTCTCAGGACTGAGAAGGGGAAGCGGCTTGGGCAAGCAGGAAGGACACGCTTTGCATCCAGTGTAACTGGAGGTCTGGGTTGATTTCACAGATATCACCGCTCCTTCTCTCTGTTCATCCCTGGGTCCTCACTTCATCCCTGAGTCCTGTGGGGGCCTGTCTTCATTCCCATTCTTTATTTGGGTTCTGAGAAGCAAGGCCATCCCGTGAGCTACAGCATGTGGGTGGGGAAGGATTGGCACCCTCCGCCTTCACTGGCTTCCTCAGGCCAGTCATCCTGCAAGCGGACAAGCTGAGTCCTCTGGGCTAGTGTCTGGGGGAAAAGGTTGAGCAGGTGAGGATCCCGCCATCCTCACTAGGATGACAGAGAAGAGCAGCAGTTGTCCGGCCCCAGGATCCCCACGGTGCACTTGGCAGGTGGTGACAGGCGTCTCTCACCCAAACCTGATCCAGGTACCAAGCATGTGCCCGGACAGAGGTTGCAATCCTTCCAGGGGTCTCTCACCTGCTGGGAGTTGGGGCAATGAGCCCCTGGCCAGGGGAGATTGACTTTCCCACCCCCAGCCAGGGTCTTCATCTTCCTGTGCACTGGGCTGAGCAAATTTCCTAGCCAGACCTGGTTCTGAGACTCTCAGGCCCTCTACCCAGACTGTTCTTTCCATGTGGATCTTTCTCATCCTTCAGGGCCCCATTAGATCTTCCTGCCCTGCTCCTCCTACCCAAAGTAGGGCAAACCTGCTATTCTGTTTGTTTTCTTCACATCACTTACCACAATTTGTAATCATGGATTTGTTTCATTGCTTGTTTTCTGCCTGCCCCCAAAATGTTGGGCTCCAAGAGAGCAGGTTGCTTATCTGTCTTGTCCACAGTCATATCCGCATCACTTAGCACAATCTTCGGCACAATGGTTGGCACAGGGTATATGCACAACAAATATTTATTGAATGAATAAATAAATTTATTTCAGGTGCTGCATGGTGAAGATGGTTCCTATTTATAGCAGACATGGCAAAAAACCCACAATAGCGTGAGGTGGATTCACAAGTGTTCGTGATTTTATTCTTCAAACTGTCCTGTATGCTTAAAATGATAACATTTTAAGGAAGTTTTAAAAAGAAAACACAAAGTGTTTGGGAATTTTTATGTACAAATCCTATAGGTATTATTTTGAACTTGCTATTTTCCTCTCAACAACAAATCTTTCCATGTCCGTCGGCATAGATCCATCCACCATTTTTTAATTGTTAAATGGCTTTCCACAGTGTGCTGTAGCAACCCCACACTTTAGTTGTCTCCCTACTGCTAGACAACTAGATTATTTAAACTTCTTTTGCTGTTATAAGCAATGTCTCGCCGTGCATGCGTGTGAGCTTTTCTTAAAGGTAGATCCCAGACCGTGGAATCACTTGGTTCACAGGGCTTGCACATTTTTTAATGTAACAGAGACATGTTTTTAGACCACTCCATCCCTTGGCACAGAATGGAAGTCCTGAGAGGTGAGGTCAGGGAGAGGATGTGTGTGGCTCTGAGCTGACTAATAGACCTCGTGTTCCCTCCTCAGCCTGCTCCCAGCCAGAGTCTTTATCTTCCTCTCCACTGGGAAGTTTCTGTGTTGCTTCTCCTGCCCTCTCTGATCCCATGGTTGACGTAGGGAAGGTCCTGGAAATTACATGTCTCAGAAAAAAATATGATATCCCTCCTATGTTTCTGCTCAGAATCACTTCCTTTTCCCCTCCCAGGGGTGGGATGAGCTAGGAGCAGGAAGGACTTGAGGAAAGGTATAAGAAGTCCTTCGTTTAAAAATAGAGAATCGCTGCTGGTATTTTTCCTGATTGTTACTTATTGAAAAACCTGAATCCAGCTCCTCTGGAGTTCAAGATGGACAAGGAAAGAATTGGAGCCATCCTTGACTCTATCATGCATTCATCCAACAAGTATTTATTGAGCACCTCAGGGGTAGCATGGGCACTGATTAAACAGGACATCACTGGCCCCAACGCAGAGGGGGGTCCTGGGAGCCCCCTACTGTGTGAGTCAATGCCAGTTTAGTTGGTGTTATGAACTGAATGTTTGTGTCTCCCCAAATTCATGTGTTGAAGTCTTAACCCCCAATGTGTTGGTATTTGGAGGTGGGGCTTTTGGGAGGTGATTAGGGTTAGATGAGGTCATGAGGGTCAGGCTTTGGTCTGATGGGATTAGTGCCCTTATAAGCAGAGACACCAGAGAACCCTCACTCTGTCTGTCTCTCACCATGAGAGGACTCAGCAAGAAGGCAGCCACCTTCAAGCCAGGAAGAGAAACTTCACCAGGAACCAAATTGGCCAGCACCCTGATCTTGGACTTCCAGCCTCCAGAACTGTGAGAAAATAAATTTTTGCTGTTTAAGCCACCCATAAGTCTATGGTATTTTGTTATGAGAAGACTAGGACAGCTGGGTGCCTGGGAGGTGCCATGGGACTTGGAGCGATGGCTAGTCACCAACTGGTACACAAGTATTTCAATATTTTAACAATCAATACAAATATACCGTGGTGTACCAGCACTGTTCATGGGGTTTACGTTCTAGTGAGAAGAAGCAGACAACATACAAAATAAGCAAAATAAATAGTCTGTCAAATGGTGTTAACTCCTACGAGAAAAATTAGGCAGAAAGAGGATTAGGAAGTGCCGTGGAGGAGGGAGGTTGCTATTTTATGTTGCAGGAAGGAGGAACCAGAAGGAGAAAGGCATGTTCCCATCCTTTAAGGGCACTTTCCAGAAACTGCACACACGGCTTCTACTTAAGCCTCTTGCTCAGCACTGAGTCACACAGCCACACCTTGCTACAAGAGAAGATGGGAGTTGCAGACTTAATTCTTGGAAGCCATGTGCACGGCTGCGGGGGTTGGGAGCGGTGGTGGTGTCCACTGAAGACGGAGAGGGTGAGTATTAGGGACAAAGGGCCACAACAGGGCAAGAACATGATTGGATCGTGTTGTAGAAAGACAGTTTCCCGGGATCAACTGGGAGACAGTTCTCCATGGGTCTCTCACATTTGTGGATGCCACCAGGGCAGAGGCACTTGCTGCTTCTGCTCTGGACTATCTTTCTAAGAATGTTTAAATAACAAATAGTCTTGGAAGACAGAAATAGTGTCTCACTCTGGAGCCAAGTACAGGCATACTTAGTGCCCGGTATATAAAGAAAGATCATGTCATTTTCTTCAGGAGAGGAGGGAAGACTTATTGCCCATTGTAAAAGATGCTAATTCTCTCAGCTCAGCATTCCTCCCCTGTAACAAGATGCACTGCGTGTGCATTGACCTGTGGGAACTGGACCCAAGGGAACCAGCATAAGAATATGTATTTATTTAATTATCCCCAGGTACCAAGGGAAAATGGTACCTTTACAATGGAGAAATCCGGAAGATACCACCTTACCAAGGTGATTGAATTTAACACCAACAATAATGCGACAAACTCACATTGTGTCCCTTAACTCAGTGTTATCTCTGTTGCATTCTTCTTTAAAATATACAGCCTGGCTCTAACCATGAGGAAAAACTAAACCCAAATGGAGGGATATACTGCAAAAACACTAACATCACAATATACAAAAAGGACAGGGAACTATTCTAGATTACAGGGACCTAAACAGATGTGACAATTAAATGCAATTTGTCACCCTTGATTGGCTCTTGAATTGAAAAAAGAAAAAAAACTATAATAATTTTTTATGTCCATAGTCAAACTTCCCTTGGCAAAGTTGAGTATGGATGTATATTAGATATTATTAAATCAGTTAAGTTTCTTGAATGTGATCATGGTGTTGTGATTGTGTAGGGAAATGTCTGTGTTCTTAGGCAATACACATGAAATACTTGGGGGAGAAATGTCATGATGTCAGCAACTTATTTTCAAATGGTTCAGGAAAACCTGTGTACGTGAATATACAGAGAAAGAGAACACAGATGTCACTAAACGCTAATAACTGGTGAATCCAGGTGAAGGGTATGCGGGATTATTCTGTCAACTCTGAAGCTGGACCTTTTTTAAAACAAAAATTGGGGAAAATAAAAAAGAATCCTGGTGGCCCATGGGGGAGGTGGAGCTGGTTTGGGGACAGCTGCACTGGGACCTCTGTCCCTTCAGGAAGTCTCCCGCCATCATTGTCACAGCTTCTCCTCCTCCCCTGCTGCAGACAGGCTTCACAGGGCAGCCGGGCACATGGCCACAGGCCTCTCCGGAGTCCCAGCCTTCCAGCGAGCAGCTGGAGAGCAGAGACGCATTGCACTCACTGCTGCAGCTTGAAAGATGCTGAGAAGGGCTCTGGTTGGCTCATCTTGGATCATGTGTCCACCGCTGAGTTAGAAAAATCGGGAAGGGGGAGAGGAGAGGTGTGGTCACGGCACAGCACGGGCCATGCACTTCAGGCGATGGGGGCGGACTTGGGGGCTGCATGACAGCAGAGATGCTAGGAGGGAGAGTCAGACACTGGAGCAAGAAGGGCAGAGAAGCAGAGGACTTAAGGATGGTTCAGTGGTTTCTAATACACTAGGAGAAGGCAAGGTCATTAACTGAAAGAAGGACTATAAAACAAGCCAGTTTGGGTGTTCCGTTTTGAACCTGATGAATCTGGAAGCTTTGGGAGCATCTAAGGGAAGAAATCCCGTAGACTGTTGGGAGTACAATTCTGTAGCTCAGAACAGCGTGGCAGTCCCAGCCACGTGATGAAGGCATGGGTGTGCCAGCTTCATCTAGAGAATGCAGAAGGTGCCACGGTGTCCAGTAAGCTAACTCAGAGCCCTCCCTTGTAACCAAGCCTCTTGGCGAGAGCAATCCTGGCTAATTAGGAGGGCGTAGAAGTTGGGAGCCATTGAAAGACTTTGTACCCACATTTCTGTTGAATGCCTCAGCACGCAATGACTCAGTGAGGGCTGTTCCTGCTGCTTGTTCCAAAGCACACTGGCAGTTGTTGGGCAAATATTTGAGCAGCGTTTCTGTCCTAAACCCACAGTGGCTGGAGCCCCTCTGTTGCAGAGCCTCCTGCCCTGGTGCAGGCAGCTCCCTCAGCTTCTCCATCAAACCCAGGAACAGCAGGGGCTATGGAGCCGCTCCAAGCTCAAGTCTGGCTTTCCAGAAATGATGCCCTGCCAAGAAAGGTGTCACCGAGGGAAAGAAGGAAGGGGACCTATAGCCAAGGACCTGGGGTACTGGCACCCTTCTCCTGTCCTCTCCAGAAAACAGAGGGGCTCCCCTTTCTTTACTGTGATCTTTTTGCCTTCTCATTCTGTGTTCAAGGAAGTTGAGTCTGCGGTTAATCTCTTGAAATCTGGAGTGAGTCAGACATGGGTTGGAATTCCAATTTCCCCATTCACAAAATGGCAATACCAAACGTGCCTTCTCCCCGGGAGTAAGTGAAAGTCCGTGAGGCAGCACGGCACGGCGCTTGGCACACGGCAAGTGTGAGCCTGTTCTCCCCCGGGAGTGTCTGAACAAGGCTGGAGTGGATGCCTGCACTCCCTGTTCCTCTCAGACCTCTTGGGGTGGCTTCTTGTCACGGAGCAGAAGAGACAGCCTCGAATCAGACAGCCAGACATGCTGCAGGGAGCGCAGGCTGGGAGAGGGCTGCTGGGCTCCCCTGGTGTGTGCTGCACACCTAAAATAAGCCCAGCAGGAGACTCTGGGAATTTCCTGTCCTTTTCACTGTAAATGTCCTATTTATAAAGCTGAGTCACTGGTTGTTTCACAACCACTCAGCGTGTGGAGACAGGCTGTCACAGGAAATGAGGAGCACACCCAGACACAGGCCTCACCCACAGGCACTGGGGGACACCCTGGCCATGGTCCAGGACTGGCTGTCCAGCCCCTGGAAACGACTCAACCAACTCGGGGGATTTGGGTCACTGGACCAGGTTTATTCTCACTCGTCAGCCCATTGGCCCTTTTTCTGGCTTCTTTGCTCCAAAACAGCCTTTTTTTTTTTTTTTTTTTTTCATTATAAATTTACAAGGAAATTCTGGCCTCTTTGAGAGCTGCTTACAAGCAGTGCCAGGCCTGGCTCCCCGGAGACCCACAGGGTCTGGCCTCGAGTGGGGTCTGAGGGCATCTGTCTGGTTCTCGCACGAACAGACCGGCCTGGGTGCCTCTCCTCAACCCCATCTCTAGGAAACAAGTGAATTGTCCCAGGAGAGGCTCCGTAGGTTCAGGGCTCTGGTGCCTGCACGCAGAGTTCATTCAAGGCAGAGAAGGGGCAGAAAACGGGAGCAGCAGCCAGCAAACAGCTGCTCTTAGCACAGTAATCATTCCGTCCGGGCCCCTCTAGAGGCAGGGGCCAAGAGGGAACACAAAACCCTCCTCACTTCCTGCTTTTACAGCCACTCAGCCAGCCCCTGAAATCAGGATCTCTGCATCTCGCCACCAACGGCCCGTGAAGAACCCGGCAGAGCAGAGGGCAGCCCCGTTCTACCATCTCCCAGGTGTGCAGAGAAGTCTCCAAACCCAAGCGACCTTACTACTAGCTACAGCTTCCCATCAAACAAGGCAAGCAAGCTGTCCAGATAAAACATTGTCAACATTGCTGACCCTCTTTCAACAAACTTCTTTTCAGGACCAAGCTCCGGGACCTCAGCTCTGCGTGCCTTGTGGGTTCAGCTCTGACTTCCCAGAGTTCTGGGGACATAGGAGGTTCAAACCCTGCGAGGTTCCTGGGTTGGCAGCTCTGGGTGTTGGCGGCACAGCAGTGCAGTGACTTGGGGTCGGGCAAGGCCTCTATTAACTGTTCAGCGTGGGCGGGAGTGGGAGGGGATTGTCGGGTAACCCAAGTCTGTCTTCCAGCACCAGAGCCCCTCCCTGCCTGTCCCCACACTAGGTGACCAAAGGTCCCCAGGGCTTCTTTGGGTGTTACTGGTGAAGGACTGGTCTTCTGGTGCAGCTACTCTTCTGGGGCCTGGGGCCCTTCACCGCCCACTGTCCCTTATACTTCCCAGGCCTCAGACTGACCCCACCCAAACAAACCTCCTCGGGTCCTATTTCTTTCTCTATTCTCCATCTTCCTTCTCCTCTCCACATTCCTCTCTCTTTCTGTCCTGACCCACATTAGCAGAGAACTTTAGGCCACCTTTTCTCCATCAATGCAGTTGGTGGCCTGACAGCAAGTCTCTGAAGCTGCAGAGAACCCAGAAGTGAGTGTCACAGAGGCCCAGATATTTCCACTCCTTCCTAGTGAGTCACTCTTTTAACCCCCACCACCCACCTACCGCAGAGATTAAATGGGGTGTGGGGGTACTTCTAACTGTAGCATTCGAGAAACACAATGTCTTGTCAATTTAGGAAAAACAAAGATTCAAACAAATTAGAGCTAATAAGGTTTAGCAAGTTTGCTAGACACGAAATCAACCTGCAAAAATCAACAGCATGTCTCACCGCCCACCATAGCTGTGAGAATATATTGCTAAAAAGATACCATTCACAATAGCAACAAGAAGTACAAAATATCTAGGCATTACCCAAGCATACACAGAAATCCTATTAAAAATTTTAAAATTCTAATAAGGAAACAAAAAATGATCTGAATAAATAGAGCACATTCCATGCTTTTGGATTGGATGACCCAATGTAAGATTCCTTATTTTGGATGACTTTATAAAGCCCCAATCATATTAATAGGTAACCTATAAATTCAATGCAATCAATGCCAATCAAAATTCTAGTAGGATTTCTTTTTGAAGAACTCAATCAATAAATAATTAACTTTTAAAAAGAAGACTAGAGGGAAGACTTGCCCAATCAAATACACCACAAACCCAGAGGAATAACAACAGTGCTGTACTGGCCCTGTAGCAGTCCGACAGATCCAAGGACGAGAACGGCGAGCTCAGCAACACGGCCCTGCCCCGGGTGTGGACAGAGAGAAACTCAACAGAAAGACACAAGTTCGCAGTGGGTTAACCACAGTTGAGGTTCACTGGGGATATTTTGCTACACTATCATAACAAGTATACACAAGGAATAACATAACATGGGCCTTAAGGCCCTCCAGTGACTTAAAATGAACTACATAAAACGGGCTCTGTGGAGAGAACAATATTGAATGTTCTACAGGCCTAACTTTTGGGAGCTGCCCCCTAACTGCAGCAGCAACACACCCCTTACGATGCCAGATGTAAAAAGCCAAGGCACAGAAAGCCCAGGCAGGTCTGTGCAGGAAGCCGCAGGGCTTCCATCTCTCTCCACCGGAAACTTGTCCTGCAGCGAATGAGAAGGTGAGCACCAGCTACCGGGAGAGCTGGAGGGAGCTGCAGACGGACCTGGGCTGAGATAAAGAAATGAGTCCACAAGGCAGGCCCACTCAGAGGGTCCCGCGGTGCTAGACAAAATTCACATTCCGAACTCCTAACCCGCTATGAGATGGTGTTTGGAGGTACGGCTTTGGGGAGGCGATTAGGCCATCGGTGCAGAGATCTCACGAATGAGATCAGAGCCCTCATGAAAGAGGCCCCAGAGAGCTGCCTAACCCTCCCACCACATGAGGACACAGAGAGAAGGTGCCATCTATGAACCAGGACACAGGCCCTCACCAGACTGCACATCTGCTGGCACCTCGATCTCAGACTCTCTAGTTCCACAACTGTGAGAAATACATTTCTGCTGTTTTTTTAAAACCACCTAATCTGTAGATTCCCTGGGGATTCCTGGGGTTTTCTTCCTTTTTTTTTTTTTTTTTTTTTTTTTTAGAGACAGGGGCTTGCTCTGTTGCCCAAACTAGAATGCAGTGGCCAGATCGTAGCTCATTGTAACCTCAAATCCTGGGCTCAAGCGATCCTCCCACCTTGGCCTCCCAAAGTGCTAGGATTATAGGCATGAGCCACCGTGCCCAGCCTGATTCCTGTTACAGCAGCTTGAATTCAACTAATTCATGCAGATGGTCAACTCTCCTGAAAAAAATATAAAATTTTAAGAAAAATACAGCATGAAAATCAAATCTCATAAACTTTGTTTCCACTCTCTATCTCCTTATCCCTCATGTAGTATTTCTATAAAATCACACCCTTTCCTCTTGTTTTAGGCAGTCGTAGTGTGGGGTGTGCTGTAGTAACACACAAGCCCAAATCACAGAAGCTTATGTATTGATAATTGATATTCGATCATTGGTAATTGTTGAAGCTGAATAATAGGTGTAATAGGTTTGCTATATTATATATAGCAAAATATATGTTTTAAATTTTCCATAATAAAAGTTTTTAAAAAATCTCCATGGATTAAAAGTTTGTTTCTTGCTCATACTACATGATAGGGTTCAAATGTTTGGCCTCTCCAAAGCTCCTGTTGAAATTCGAGCCCCAGTGTGGAATGTGGGGCCTGGTGGGAGGTGTTGGGTCAAGGGGGCGGATCCCTCTGAACTGCTTGCAAGAATGAGCGAGTTCTCACTTTGTTAGTTCGTGAGAGCTGGTTGTTTAAAGGAGCCTGGCACCACCTCCTCCCTCTCTGGCTCCCTCTTTCGCCATTTGACACGCCTGTTTCCCCTTCACCGTCTATCTTGATTGGAAGCTCCCTGAAGCCCTCACCAGAAGCAGATGCTGACATGATGCTTCTTATACAGCCTGCAAAACCATGAGCCAAATAAACCTCTTTGCTTTATAAATTACCCAGCCGCAGGTATTTCCTTTCTAGCAACGCAAAGGAGAATAAAACATTGCATGTCCATTGCGGGTCAGCTAGGTTGCTACTCCACTTTGTCCTCTTTCAGAGACACAAGCTAGCAAGCTTCCACCTTCTGGAGTATTCCTGGTTACTGTAGCATAGAAAAAGAACCATGGAGGAGCACGTGATGGTTCTAAGGCTTTTGCCTGAAAGTGAAACCTGTGACTTCTGTTCACAGATCATTGGCAAAGCAACCCACATGGCTACCCCTGATTTCAGTGGCTCAGGAAAATACAGTTCTACTATCTACTTGGCGGAGAGGGAACTGGGAATATTTAGTGAACAGCACTAATGATTACTATAGACCTGAAGAGATGTGAATCTAAAAATTAAACAAAAGTAAAAAGATGCTCTGATATACCATAGTTGTTCCCAGTGCATTTCACCCCAAAACACAACAAAATACTCAGCTTTCTCAATTGTGATAAAACACTCAAACTTATACCAAGATTGTGAGTTCCTCAATGTCAGGGACAGTTTATGTAGTTTTACCTTTCCAGTACAGAGAACTCTGTCTCGTCTTTACCAGGCGCTAGATTTGCTAAACTGAAGAGGCACAGCCGGCAAGCAGTGTGCACCGCCAGGCATTCCTCACCTTTGCTCTCGCTCTTGCCAAACTCTGTCTTATGACATTGCCATGAGGAGGGCGAGGCGGGCTGGTGCTGACTGGCAGGACTCTGGGTTATTGAGGCTGTACCATTGTGGCCAGTCTCTCTCTGATGAGAACTCACCAAATGGCAGGGGCTGCAGAAGGGAGCCTCGGAATCAACCAGCTGGAAAGCATGAGGCTTATAGGCGAGGAAACCCAATCACAGAGCAGGCAACGACTGCCATCTGCTTTAAGAGTTTGTGGCCTCCTAAGTCCCTTTGCTTTAGCATTCTCTGAAATGCTTGTGGCTGAAATGACTTCAAAACTTGGGCACCCCGAACCCCAGTGCAGACTCTGTCTGCCGTATTGTGCCTAGCCATGCTATAAATTGCCATGTGTTCAGCAAAACCAAACTGAATTGAGGGAGGGAGAGAGGGAGAGGGGAGAAGGGGGAGAGCGGGGGAGAGAGAGAAAGAACACTTAAATAGTGCAGGCAATTTTACTTGCTATTTCACTGAACAGAAGGGATATGAATCTGCTATTCCCAACAGGTCTTGGGTTCTGCATCCTTCTCATTATGTGAGCACTGGAGAGGCTTTGTATAATAATAGCATGGCCTCTAGACACCAACCAATCCTTCCCCTGGGGCTCTACTGAAGAGATAATATTCTATTTCAACACTGGAGAAAGATCTGGTTCTACTGGACTTAGCAAGAAATGGTGTCATGGTCTCCAGCGTGGCAACTTCTGAAAGGATTTCCGAGGGTAATTTGGCCCATACTCACTGTCTTTCGACCAAAAGCCTGGTGATGTGCTCTGCTGTAGTCATTGCCAGCCCATGAGTCGGGCTGCCAAGGCAGGACCCATTCAGAACAGTGCCATGTGTTAAACAACCCTTTGGTGGGCTCCTTCTGGAGCATCTTCTGGCCAATGGAGCATGTGGAGAATAATAACTTGAACAAACCTACACATCACTCGACTATAAAAATCATTAAAATATTGAAGGGTTTAAAGTAATGACCCTGCAAAGATGGAAAATATGTTCAAATGCGGATCTTAGTCATTAAAAATGCATTTGTCATGCTACATTTGCCTCCTATGAAAATGGTGGGGGCTGGGGGTGAGTAATACATTTAGGGCAAGACTGCCACAGCTCCCCAAGAGGGCAGGTTAGAAAAGGGAAAGACAATCCTCACTGGGTGCCCAATGAGACAGGAGCTCAGAGGTGCTCGGATTGCTGTTCTGTGGGGACAGGTGATGCTATCGTCATTGAAAGCCGCAGCCAACTCACCACTCCAGAGACTCCTGAACTGTGCACAGTGCAGAAAGCATTTTCTGAGAGAGATCTCCTCTTAGGGGAAGATATCGGAAAGAGTCTGGCTTGCCAGAAACATCAAGAAGTAAGGCAGCTACAGAAATGAACATGGAAAGAAACACTGAGGGAAGCACCTTATAAAAGAGACTAAATTGGTCTCCTACCGGCTACATGTTTCTTTTTTCTTATCGGGTCTTAGTTACTGTGTTAGTTTGCCAGGGCTGCCATAATGAAGTACCACAGACTGGGTGGCTTAACCAGTAGAAATGTATTCTCTCGTGGTTTTGGAAGGTAGAAGGTAGGTTCTGCAATCTTGAGCAAACAACACAACCTCCCAAGTCCCAATTTTCTCATATGTAAATCAAGGGCATGAAGTTGGTGTGCTGGATGAGCTGATTGGCACTCTAACCTTCACAGAGACAAGAAAACTAAAAACTACATTTCCCACATTCCTTTGCAGCTAGAGTTCTGGTTATGAATTAGGTTCCCCAACAAGGTGCACTGGTATGAGATGAGGAGGACAAAGCGGAGCAGAGGGCACCTTCTATTGCTGTGTCTGTTGGCAAGGCCTGGTCAACTGCATGGAAAGGAGGTAGAGGCTGGAACTACCGCTCTGGTGTCACATAACCGGGCTGAGGGTCTTGCAGGGCAGTTACAGTGATGGGGCGGGAGCAGTGAGTACCAGGAGACCTTCCCAAAGACGTGCTGGCAAAAGCACGAAAACACACACGAGCTCATTCATCGCTGCACTGTTGTGGTAGTACAGGACTGGCAGCAACCCAACGTCCACCATCGGGAACTGGTTGAATAAATGATGGTATATCTGCACACACAACGGACAGCTCTTTAAAATAATCAAAAGAATATTCCCATATTGTGCCATGGAGTAATCTTCAAGATATATAGTTGGTGAAAAAAGCAAAGCAAAGAAAAAGGTATAAAGTTTACTGTCATTTAGAAAGGGGGGATATATTTGTGTATTTAAAAGAAATCTCAGAAGAATAAACAAACCAAAAAGAGGTAGTCCTAAAGGTTTCCTTTAACAGTAAAATGAGTGTGTTGGAGATGTCAGACCCCAAACTCTGGCAGTGGAACTATCAGGTTATTAAGTATGAAATGTCCGATTTCCTTAAGTGCTAAAGTTTGACAGTTGATATTTCTGACATTTTGCTTTGACACTTTTTGGTTTTTTTTTGTTTTTATTGTCGAGGTAAATCCTCATTCTTTCAAACTCATGTTTTGGCTTGTGATTATCTTTCAATTTTTTTTTTAGAGCCATTTTTGTGAAACCATAAGTCAAAAATTTGTGTTATTTTCTGAGTTCCGTTGTGGAACCAATGCAGTGCAGACAGCTCGAAATATCATCAAAGTGTTTGGGAAGGATGTTGCTAATGAACACACAGAATGTCAAAGATTTGTTAAGTTCCGTTCGGGTGATTTTAATCTTGCAAATGAACCATGTGGGTGACCTGAGACCAAGGTGGATAATGATGACCTGAAAGCAGTAGTGGAAGTGAATCCATCTCAACCCATGTGTGAATTAGCAGCAAGGTTTGATGTTACTATTTCAATGATATTGGACCATTTCAAACAAATGGGCAAGGTAAAGAAGCTGGATAGATGGGTTCCACATGAATTCAACAAGCATCAGAAAAGAAATCATCTCGAAACTTGCCTTTCTTTGCTGTCACAACATAAAGGCAACCCATTTCTACACTGTATTGTTACATGTGATGAGAAATGGATTCTTTTTGACAATTGCAAGCATTCAGCACAATGGCTGGATAAAGATGAAGTGCCTAAATACAGTCCAAAACTGAATATTTATCAAAAAAAGCTAACGGTGTCTGTTTGGTGGTCCAGCGCTGGTATTATCCACTACAGCTTCATGAAACCTGGTCAATTGATTACAGCAGATGTCTACTGCAACCGATTGGATGAAATGATGAGGATGCTTGTGATGAAGCAGCCAAGATTGATCAATAGAAACAGGCCAATCCTCTTGCAAGACAACACTCAACCACATGTCACACAAACAACGCTGCTCACACTACAGAGGATGGACTTGGAAACTCTCTGTCATCCACCGTATTCACCAGTCCTTGCACCATCTGACTACTACTTCTTCCAGGCTTTGGACCACTTCTTGCAAGGAAAAATATCCAATTCTCAACAAGCTGTGGAAAATGCTGTTAGGTTTAAAGAATTCACCCTCCCCAAACTTCCGTCCAAACTTCCTGTAGAACCCACCCTTCTCCCCTTCCTAGGGGTGTATTAGGCAGTAGCCTTTGCTGTAATCTGGCTCAAATCTTCCTGCTTACTACACACCTGTCAGCTGTCTTCTTCCCAGCCCCCCTACTACCCCTCTTGTTCTGCTTAAGTCCTGGGGGCTGGGGCGGAAGGCATCATGCGGGTGCATGTCCCTTTTATTTAACTCAGTCTTATGACCTGACCTGGCTTGACCTCTACATTATTCTTTCCTCTACTCTATCCCCTGAGGAGGAGAGAGTTTAGCTTAATGCCCAAGCACATGGCGATGAAATCCATAGACGTACCCCTACCCAGCCAGCAGGGGACAGTCGCCGTCCCTAGAATAGACCCATTATGAGATTATCAAGTAGGAACTCCTGAAGGATCTTTACTCCTCAATATGCATTTTATCTCCCAGACCGTGTCTGACATCAGGTGCAAGCTCCAAAAATTGGAGGAAGGCCCTCAAACCCCACAAAAGGATCTCCTGAACCTGGCCTTCAAGGTCTTTAATAACCAAGATGGGGAGAGGCGAAGGAAAAAGAGTGGGACTGACAACAGCTCCCCAAAAAACAGAAAAAGCTTTTCAAATAGTGGCTGCCCCTGCAAAGAGCTTTTCCAGAGAGTCACTCTCAAAAGGCCCCAGGCAAGCAGACGAGGCCACACCCTTCTATGGGAACTGAGCTCTGCCTCCACTATGACTCTGGGTTTCTAGAGTAAAAATGCCCCAGGAAATGGGCTCCGCCAGGACAGTGCCTCCTCTGACAAAACAAGGGCACTGGAAGAGCCTTTTCCTAAAGCAGGATCACACCTGCATTTCGGAACTGGCTGCCCCACCCTGAACAGGCATCCTCCATCCTCACCGACCCTCTGAAACTGCTTCAGTCTGATGGGTACATCAGGCTTCGGAACAGACTGAACTTTGACACACCGCGATGGCAGCCTTAGGTAACTCCCTGGCACAGGTAAGAACTAATGCCAGAGCCACATCCTCCACTCTTCCTGAGTTTTCAGGGCCTCTATTTCCCTCTCCTACCCCCATGTCAGAGTAAATGATGAAATACAAACCCCCCGTGTATTCCCCGGCTTCTCTGTCTGCTGGGAGATAAAGCATTTGCCCACCTCTTCCATGCTTCCCAATTACCCCCACTGGGAAAAGATCTCATGGCTTCCTTCCTCTGACTTATGGGAAAAACTTAACTAGAGCTTTGCATACAATGTTTTCCTTAATATGCTCTGAGCTTTCCAACTATAGAACTTTCTGTCTTGTTTCACCTAAAATTATCTCCTATGTGTCTATGTTTGTGTGTCCATATATGTCATGTATATATTGTTTCCCTACCAAAATATGTAAAAGAGCTCTAATTAATTGGCTTACACCAAATATTTCATTAAAAACAAAATAGAAAGTAACTTGAGAAAGATGTAAAAAGGCAGTAAGCGTGGAAATATATTTTGGTAAGAAAGGATGTTGTGACTTTTTTGTCCTAAAATGACTGGTTTGGTCTGGGTCGTCACCTGGGGAGACCCAGCTCTGACTGACCCCAGTTGTTTGGCCAGGACAGAGAAAGTTAGGACAAAACAAGGTTTTAGGCATGTTTTTGTAGATGGTCTGTGCAGGTTGAGATAAAGTTTATAAAAGGGAATTTATGAAGGAATTTAGTATGTGATCCAGTTGGCTATAATTAGAAAGAAAATTTTAGTTATATCTTTTTATTTAGCACATTATTAATTATCTTGCTTTACTTTCAAAAGCCACTGAAGTAGTATTAATAACAGAGTTATCTCCAGGATTTAAACTATTCAATTCCACCTGGACCAACCTTATTTATGCTCTCTACGCCTAAGGGCTATTGCAAAAGAGACAGGTGTATAAAATGTAAGCCTGATTTCAAGAGGCACAAATTAGTAAGTTCGGTTTGGTTCCCTTGTCTTTCTCCACCACCCGCACTGGCGCCTGCCTGCCAGCAATGGAACTCACTGGACGGCTTCTTAAAGGGACTGCAGCACTTACAGCCTGAAGACTAGATTTTACTCCAGGATTTCCCAGAACAAATCGGGCCTCCTTCAACTTTTAAATAATTCTCTCACTGCTTCCACCACTACGGCTGAACTTCTGAAAATCCCGTCCGAGAGTCATGTCTCCAGACTCTCACCTACAGGCCCCCTGGAACCTGCTTCCACCCACGGCGAGCTCCCTGGAAGTCCAGCCCATCACGGACACCAGGCTCCGATGATACGCTGTGTGTACACGGCTCCGTATCGTGCTTCGCCTCCGCTATATACTTCCCTCGTCTCTCTCCAGGGAAACCTCATCCTGCCTCTATTCTAACTTCAAAACCGTCCATTTTCAACCCCCTCCCATTTAATAATTTAAATGAACTCCATAAAAAGATCTCTATGCCCCTTCTTGGCAGGAAGTAGCTACAGAAGAAAGATCTCTGCCCGTTTTCCCAACTTCTGAGTTCATTTGAAATAGAAATTTAATTTTAACAACTGAAAGGGGGGAATGTGAGGGCAGCCTTGAATCTCCTAATTTTCTCATAACAGCTAAAGATCAGTCTTGAGCTCTCCCGACTCTCTTGCTGCTTCTCTCCAAACTAGCAGGCAACCTGCCTGGAAAGACAACGACCTGCTTCCCAGTCTTTCTAATTTTTAATTGTTTCCCCTTTCTCATACCTTGCTCTTCCTTTTCTTACATGTATGTAATAAAAAGGGTGGAATGTTAGGTTTAAAGAATTTGCCCTCCCCAAACTTCCATCCAAACCTCCTATAGAACCCACCCTCTCCCCTACCTAGGGGTGTATTAGGCACAGTAGCCTTCCCCAGGCTCCTAGGGAGATACAGGAATGAAATGCAAAAGGGGAACTTACTTTCCTTATCCCTCCTGGTTGTTTGAAAAGTATTTACTCCTCCCAGAAAAACCCTCTATAAAACCCAAGGCTCTCCCCCTTTTCTCTCCTGGATGGCTTTTTTGGCCTCCACCCAATCTGCACCCAGATGCTCAAAATAAACAGCATTTTGCTACACATGAGGCTTCCTGTGTGTGTCTCTCTCTCTCCCCTCCCAACCTAACAAACGCCTTTGGTGATTTCATCGGCACTCGCTCTCCAGGCTTCTTGGCTGGTGGCATAAACAAGCTGCCGTTAAGATGGCAAAATGGTGTCGATAGTTCCGGTGCATACTTTAATTGTACTCCTTGTTTGAGGTGTAATAAACTAAACTTTGATTCAAAATCGGACATTTTCTAATTAATCACCTAATAGAAACAAAGGGAAACTTGGGGCGGACTCTATTTCTCCTGCTCAGTTCAGAATGGAGACAGAGGAGGAAACAGACGGAGGGGAAGGTAAGGAAGGAAATTAGCATTCACTGAGCGTTATCAGCTGCCTAAAGTACCTGGGCTAGGCGCCTTAAATACATTTTCTCCTTTAGTCTTTGACAGCCTTGCTCTGAGGTAGGCATTTTTATTATTCCCAATTTATAGATGAGGAAAGGAGAACAAACAGAAGTTAACAAAATTCATAAAGTAAGGAAAGTCGCTGAATAGGGCTTTGCACCCAGGCCTTCAGACCCCAGCTCTAGCATCTCTCTCTTGCTGGGCCCCCAGATTGAGCCCTTAGTGGCCACAAGGAAAGCACTGCCTCCTTGGGATCCTGGTTTGTCTTCTTCCTCCCACTCCTACGCTGGGCTCCAAACCTAGCCAGGGCACCTCCCAGGCATCGCCCTCACCTCCCCGGCTTCTCTGGGACTGGCTGTGGGGAGAGAGGAGTGCCTCCCAGCCTCTGGTCTTTTATTCCATTGCTTATTGAAATCACCTGGGGAGCTTGAAATACTACTGATGCTCAGATCCCACCCTCAGAGATTCTGATTTAATAAGCACGGGGTGCAGCCTTGGCGCGGGAAACTCCCCAGGTGCAAAAAAAGCTGAAGAACTTCTGTTCTTTCTGTTTCCAAGTGTAGCTGGCACCAGTGCCAATGGCACCACCTGGTTTTGTTAGAAATGAGAAATCTCTGACCTGCTGCATCAGAAACTTTGGGGTGGCTGGATGGGGTAAGGGAAGGGAGCCAGTATTTTTTTTTTTTTTTTAGAGATGGGGTCTTGCTACCTTGCTCAGATTGCTCTCAAACTCCTGGGCTCAAGCGATGTTCCTGCCTGAGCCTCCCGAGCAGCTGGGACTACAGGTACACGCCACAGCACCCAGCTGGGAGCCAGCATTTTAACAATCCTTTTCCATGATTCTGATGCACCCTACAGTTTGAGAATCACTGTTCAAAGCAACAAGCTAGAGACAGATCACGTGCCGTGGTTTTTAGCTGCTATATTGAGTGCAAAATAAGAGAAATTTAATGGCCCCAGAGAATGAAAGTATTCAGTCCTTTCCTCAAAAAACGAAACTTTGAGGTATGTAAGAAAGTATTTAAATGGAATTTGGAATCAACTGGAACTCTCCCGAGAAGGGAAGCAGCATTATCAAAACATGGCGATGCTACTGAGCAACCGTGTACCGCAAGCTTCCAAAGGAAGCCTCAGCACTAAGGGAGAGAATACGACCCGCAGACCAGCGACCCCTCCTGCCGGGGCTTCTCAGCTTGGAGGGTGTATGCATTTCCTAGGGCTTCTGTGACAAATGACCACAAACGTAGTGGCTTGAAACAGCAGAAATGTGTCCTCTCCCAGTTCTGGAGTACAGGAGCCTGAGATCAAGGTGTCCTTCTGGAGGGTCTGAGGGAGAATATCCCCCCCGGGCCTCTGTCCTAGCTTCTCGTGGCTGGTGGCAACCCTGGGTGTCTCTTGGCTTATGGAAGTGTCACTCCCGTCTCTGCCTCCATCTGCACACGACCTTCCCCTCTGTGTCTCAAGCCTCCCTCTCCTTTCTCTTGTTAGGACACCAGTCACTGGATTTAGGGCCCACGGTAAATCCACGATGATCTCATTTTGAGATCCTTAATTACATCTGCAAAGATCCTATTTCCAAATGAGGTCACATTCACAGGTCCTAACTGGGGTTTAGGACTTGGACATATCTTTGGGGGGAATGCAATTCAACCCCCTACAGATGGGAAATAAATTTCGCTTTCTTCAGCTGCCTTCCCTAATGCTGACTCTGAGCAGAGGAATTACCGCAGGTAGCTCCATGTCCCTCGGGGTAAACACAAAGGGGCCTGGAGTACAGCCCTGAGGACTGTCTGCCACAACACTGGGATGCTTCTGCACGAGACAGGAGGCTGGTACAGAGATGGGCTGATGAAGAAGGAAACAAGCCTTTTTTGAGTACTCACTGTGATGAGTCAGACTGTGTGCTGTATGCTACCTCACTGATCTTGTTAATCCAGTAAGATGGGCATAGGATTACTCTCCTAATTTTATACATGGAAAAATGGAGGCTCAGAATGATTCAAGGCCATGAGGTCATGCAGCTATAAGGTGGAGATCAGAGTCCAGCCTGTGCCTTTTGCATTACACTATAATAGCCCGATCTAGTCTTTCCTTTGGTCACTCCCTAATTTTCCTCTTCTCTTCTGTTTTTACTAGCACTGCCTTCGTACAGGCCTTTGGCATCTCCTTCCTGAATTGCTGGAACAGCTTGCCAGCTCGTCTCTGTGTCTACCCTTTTCTGTTCCCATTTGCCAGTGTCCAGCTGCTTTATATTTCTTGAACATCTACCATAGTGCCTGAGAGCCAGGCCTGGATAGACACACATATTTCATTAATAAAATGATCTGGGCTCAGCTGGAAATTTATTTTCTAGCATCTAAATATGATTTTTTTTTTTTTTTTTGAGATAGGGTCCCATTCTGTCACCCAGGCTGGAGTACAATGGCCTGATCATAATGCACTGTAACTTTAAACTCCTGCGCTCAAACAAGCCTGTCTCAGCCTCCCAAAGTGCTGGGATTACAGGCATGCACTACCACGCCCAGCCTGAATATGGTTTTTGATTAGGCTGCTGCTGTCTGCCTTGTAAGGATGGGAAGTAGTAAAATCATACCAGATACATGCCAGGTTAATGACACGTTGATTTTTTTTACTATCCTTGGTAATGAAGGATGAAGATAGAATTACATGGGGAGTTCATAGCTAATCTACAAAGCTTACCATGCTAATAGCTTTAATCTTCTTCCTTGACAAGTCTGCAGCCAGTTGTGTTTCTCTACCACTACATAACTGCAGGGAGGACCAAAGGTCCCAGGTGTTAATCATCTACTCATTAAACCCTCCAGCTGAAGCAGGAGTTTGTAAAAGTCACAGATCAAAGGAATCACTGAATTCTCAGGTGTCGTGGATGAAAAAAGTCAGGTAACTCTAGCTTAACCTGATCCAGAAATGCACACCTTGAGAGATACATTTCAGAAGGAAAGGTGGATTTTATAGAGTTGAGTTCCATGTGCTTATCTAATGTAGCACACAGGGAAGTGTACAAGTTCATATCATACATATTTCCTTTACCAACCTGGGTTTAGATCAAAAGAGTATAGTGTTAGAAGGTCCCAGTGAAATATGGTAAATATTTTGCACAAGTGACCATTTGCCAGTTACCAGACATGAAGGCCACGCCTGATTCTTCTTCTCTGCTACAACAGTGTCATTGCCAGAGGTCCATCAAGCTGCCACACTCCTTCCCACTAAGCAATTCAAAATATTTTGATGAATGTGCCTATTTTGCTTAATATATTCATTATCATCTGACTTACCTGTCATACCACATAGCAAAGCTGCATGTTATATAAATATCTAGTCAGATAACAAGGGTGGCTAGCCTCAGGATTTAAAATTCCTTCTAAGAGCAAATCAGTGCAACTTCTTTGTAGCATTATTTGCAAATATCAATTAAAACTTAAAATCCAAATATTCTTTTACCTAACAACGCCACTTCTAGGATTTTTTTCTCATAAATAACAATAAAAACAACAACAAAACCAAACCAAAACAAAAATACACATACATATGTGTAAATATTTATTTCAGCATTATTTGTAAGAGCTTAAGATTAGGCACAATTAAAATATTCTTTACTAGATGATAGCTAAATAAATTCTGATACATGCAAACAATGAAATCCTATGAAGTCATGAGAAAGGAGCATGTAAATCTTTATGTGATAATATGAAATGTGCTACAAGATAAGTGAAAGGTTCAGAGGAGTGGTTTAGGGTGTGTACAATATGTAGTGTATAGTATTCTGCCTTATGTATAAAAAGGATATTGAAACACTCATTCATTTATTCAAGCCAAATTACAAGTAAGTGCCTCTTCTCCATGCATTTACTTGCTATTGAATTTATTATAGATCTCTGAAGACCATTATGTAATTTAACTTATTCTAAGAAGCTACGGTGCCACCATCTCTGAATTACAATGAGAAAGAAAGAGGGATTTAATAACTAGGTGCTCCAGAGAAACCTAAAGAAAAAAAATGGAAATAGATTTGCTACCATTGCATCTCTTCATTGTTCTTCTCACTGAAGTACAGGGCTCCCTTTAAGCTGGTATTAGTTCTTGGAGGCAAATACCTTTTTAAAAAATCTGTAATACTCAGGCTGGTGCTGGCTCCTATGCCATTTATGGACTGAAGAGCAGAGCTGGGTTCTGGTTTTCTTTCAGCACATAATGTAAGGAATGAACACTGGAGATTAGAAAATAAAAGAGCGTGTATGTTTCTGAGGAATTTCCAGACCAACAGTGTGGTAGAGGCAGACTAGGCTGTCAGGGACCATGAGGATTAGGCTCCATGCACTTAACCGTGCGATGGTGATGTGATGAAAATCACACATTCGTGAAGCACGTCTAATAGTTCTTAGTCTCAGAGCTTTGGTACCTTGACTGTCAAGGCAGTCGAGCATGGTAGATAGAAGCGTGGCTCTGAAGCCAGACTTGCAGATTTGGTCCTGGTGCTGCCATTTACTCACTATTGGACCTTGAATAAGCTACTCTCTGGTTCTGGTTTTTCTCAGTGGTAAAATGGGGATAATTCTAGTACTTATCTCCTAAGGTGGTTGTGAAGACTAAACAAATACATATAAGTAAAATACTTACCAAGTACTTAACCAATGCTAGACATTACTACGTACTTAACCACTAATCTATTTCAGAAAGAGAAAACCGGCATATTTCTGCACCATAAGGATTAAAATCTTCAAAATCCTCACTACTTCTCCACTCTCCAAGCCCTCTGAGGCCATGAGTTAAAATAACTGACAAAGTCTTTGTCTCTTAAGTTCTACAGAGCAGTTTTTCATAAGCAATGTTGTCTACTGCAATGAAAATTTACTTAAACTATTCATTTTATCTCAAAATCATTTCTGAGTCCCACAGTCATTATTTTCAAACCCAGACTTGCCTTTGTACTTAATTATTAGTTCTTCTTTCAGGAGTTGAGAATGTAGCACTTTCATTCATTTACAGAAAGTTTAGGTGCCCACTGTGGCAGTGGCAGGTGGTGGTGGTGCCTGAAAAGACACAACAGAGCGCTTGGTTGGTGGGTTAGGACGCCCATCTGCTGCTGCAGAAATGAGACACCGTCTCAGCGGAGTTTCCAGGCTAACAGCATGGCAGTTTCCCTACCGCGTAGGTATGATATGGGATTCTAGAGAACGAGGTAGTTGTGGGATCTTGAGCAAGCTCTCACTTGTCTGGACCTCAGTTTCAACATCTCTAAAACAAAGGGATTGAATTAAATGGTCTATTTTGTTCTTTCCAATTCAAAAGCCTCTAAGTGGATACGAACCCTGTCTCAGGAAGCTGGGCTTTTTTGTGTACTATGCTGAGACAGTTACCCCCGACCCCAACCTTGCCACCACACACCTAAACACACAGAACCAGCGAAATAAGAACAGCTCCCATTTATTGAGTGCTAAGTGCTGAGTACTTTATATACTTCATTGCACTTAATCCTCACAATAAGTCTGGGAGGTAGCTATTAATTTTTCAGATGCCCAGAGGGGTTAAGTTGAAGGCCTAAGTGGGGGAGCCTCACTGCTTCTTTGTAAGAGAGAAAGCTGGACTGGATTATTAAAGTCCCTTCCAGCTCTATATCATCCTATAAATCTAGACCCACTCCATTCTCAAGCCGTCCAAGTCAGCCGCGTTGTGGGTGGGGTTCCTCCTGACACACAAGGTGTGGATGGCACCATCATCCTTGGATTCTACTTTTCCAACTTGTTTTGTTTTAGCCATGCTGGTTGTATGACGCAGCACCCAAAGAGTTCCCCTAGAGCCCTTATTTGCTTCCAAACCTCCTCCTTCCTCTCAAAAAGTCAGATCCCACCACAGTTTCTCTCAGGAGAGAGATTGAGCGGGTGGGTTCCCCTGCTGGGGGCTTTCAGCTTGCGTCAGGCTGCTGGGCGGGGCCGAACCAGAGCAGAGCGATGTGACCTCACTTTCAGGTCTGGTTTCAAAGCACCTTTAAGTCTCTCATTCTCCTGCAGCCGCACATTTTCTGAGCCTTTATCTTCCATCTCTTAAGCATTTCAGTCTACTCGAGTCTCTCTCTCTCACACACACACACACACACATTCTCATTCATTGTCTCTGAAGATATTTCATAGTTCAGAATAAATACATCAAAATTAAGGCTGTTCCCTGTGACAAGAACGCCTGTATAGAAGAAGTGAAAGCCTGAGTTCTTAAAACCGCAGTCATTCAGGGACGTCTTCGGAACCATCCTCCTCCTTACAGGGCTGAGGGCGGCAATAAATAGAACTCATCAGAGACTCAGACATACTCAGAATGAGAAATGCACACATTTATTATGAGCAGCGGCATCCGTCTGAGTTCCTGGAGGGATGTGGGAGAAGACTGGCATTCATTCACCGCTCTGGAAAGGCCGTGCCAACAGCACCAAAAGGAGCAAGTTCATTGTCAGGCATCATGTCCACCAGGCTGGACCCACTTTCCAGCCCCTCCTCGCCCTCCGTGGGGACTCAGCCTCCTGGTGGCTGGTGAGGCGGGGCTGTGTGGGGACTCCAGGGCAGCTCCCCAAACCCTCCCAGTAGACTGGCCAAGGGCGGCTCAGTCTCTCCCTGACCTTCCTGGGCAGCCCGCAGCGCTCTCCTTAAACCCTCAGGAAGAAGGACACCAAGGCCCCACCAGCCACCTGCTGGAGGCCACCTCCCCAAAGGAAGGAAGTGCCCAGGCCTCCGTGCCCTTAAGGAGAAGAATCCTGCCCTTGGGAAGAGGAAGACACAACTTTATGTTGAGCCTTCACTTCCGGTGAGGCCTCTGGATGGTATTATGCAAATATAAATACAGAACAATCGGTCAAATTTGAATTTCAAACAATAAATACTGTGTCATTATAAATATGTACCCAATACCACATGGGGCATTCTTACACTAAAACATTACAATTTATCTGAAATTTAAATATAACTGAGCATTTGGCAATTCTACCCCCTTGCAGTCTTCCCTCTGGCCAGGCCGTCCCAGATGGGAGTTTATTGGATGTGTTCTCAAGCAGAAATTTGTTCAGTTTGGATTCTCCTGGGATTCCTGGTGAAAAGGCAAAGATCCCAGGCCACATCTGCTGAATAATATCTCTGAGGGTGGAGCCCAGAACGCACATTCCATTGAGTTGTTATCTAAGTGATTTTGATACTTACATGTATTAGTTATCTATTGCCTCTGAACAAATTACCCTAAAAAAAATAAAAATAAAAATAGAGGCTGAAAACCACCAACATTTATCATCTAATAATTTGTACGGGTGAGGAATTTGGGATTGGACTTAGCTTTATCACTCTGGCTCATGGCCTTTCTTGACACTGCAATCAGGTGTGTGTTTGGGCTGCAGTCATCTCAAGAGGGAGCTGGTGCTAGAGAATCTGCTTCCAAGCTCACTCACATGGCCCTTGGCAGGCCCCGGGTCCTTGCTGGCCATTGGCTGAAACTTCAGTTCCTCACCACGTGGACCTCTCTAAGGGGCTGCCCACAACATGGCATTTGGCTTTTCCCAGAATTAGGGATGAGATGGAGGGAGAGAGGGAGGAAAAGAGAGAGAGGACACACAAGCACAAACACACAGAAGTGAACCCTCAAGACAAATCTACCCGAGCGAAGAGGAAAGGGGATCACATAAGAGCAGGAATACCAAGAGGCAGGAATCATCGAGGGCCAGGTTAGAGGCTGTTGACCACAACACTTAAGTTTGAGAATTACGGCATTACTGCTACACATCAGTCCTCAACACACTGCAACCAAGACCATGTTTTTAAGATGGGATCCAGTGTTACTTTCTTTATTTTTTCCTGCTTCCATCCCTCCTACTCATCCACCCTTTTGTGATCTGAAACAATAACAATGAGGAACTATAAAGAAATGAAGAAGAAAACAAAATCAAAATGACAATCTTGGAGAATAGCAACATGTTAAATTAAAAAATGGTTACACATATTGTTTGGGTAGAAGGAAATGATATGCAAATCCCATGCACATATAGCTTTGTCCTAAAAATTTCTCAGCACTCAATGTGGCTCTTGGAGAATCTCTTATGAAGACTAATGGAAACATATAAGTAGGGTGACCAGCTGTCTCAATTGGCCCAGGACTCTCCCACCTCCTGGGCAAAACAAGATGGTAGGTCCCCTTCATAAGAAGGAGCCAATATGAAACCACAGCAGCCACTCCAACCCTACCTAGAGACTAAGTGGGTCTGCCTTGTGATGGAGTGGAGAGGGCATGGGCTTTGAGCGGAAAGCCCACCAATATGTGCCCTTAGCTGCAGCCTTAAGCTTTCTCATCCAGAAGACAGGGACCAAAAATCTGCTTTAGTAAAGCTTAAATATAATGGTACACGTGCGGCTGCCTTGTAAATGGAAAGGTGCCACATAGATTTTGAAAAGAAAAGCCACTCCTATCGTGAAAGGTGGAACCCAAAATGTCACCTCTTTGCACTTTTGCAACCAAGTCTGGCATTTTCTCTTTCAAGGAGGCTGGCCATGCTAACCTCCTGGAAAGGTGAACACAGCCCACAAAAGCCATAGTACACAAGTTTAATTTTCATTTTAATTTGCAATTTAACCCCAAATTGGTTTGCACAGTTCCCTCCAGAAAAAGCTAACCTCCCAAAAA
Organism: Indri indri; assembly: GCA_004363605.1. Taxonomy (NCBI): domain Eukaryota; kingdom Metazoa; phylum Chordata; class Mammalia; order Primates; family Indriidae; genus Indri; species Indri indri. Next base: position 32,405 of record RJWJ010016974.1, read on the forward strand.
GGACAGTCATCTCTATTATATCCTCAGTGACAAATTTCCCAGGAAATCTGTGCAAAGTCCTGATATAAAAGACATGACTCATTTTTCACAGTTCTGAGGATGCGACTCCCTCCTCCCAGGGAGAGAACCGTGCCCAGCAGCACTCCTTCCCTCGCCCTCCTCCACTTCCATTCCTCAAGGTTTGGGAGATTTTTTTTTATTGGTGAGAAAGGCAGTAATCTTTAAACTGTTAAAGTGCTGATTTCCTCTCTTTTTTTTTTCTTCTGTCTTCACCAGTTTTGGGCAGGCCTGCACACTTGTATGACCCAAAGTCTCCAATTCAAAATAGACAATGCCATTCTGAACTGACTCTGTTGTTCTTTGAGGTGTACCAATTAGCAAGAATGCCATAATTTGCTTTTTGTTCATCATTTTCCTCCACCCACCCCCATGCCCTGCTACTTTGCAGCCGTATGACCTTGGACCTCTCTGAGTCTCAGTGGGGGAGAATGACATCTGGCGGTCCTATGGCATAGGGGGGTTGTAAGGATCAAATCAACCAAGATTAATATAAATGAAAACCTTTAAAAACCTTAGAATGCCACATAAATACAAGGTGGTTGGTTTATTTAGTAGAGCCTTTCCTTTGACCTGCCTCAGATGTCTGGCCAGCTGAGTATTCTAATAGTATTATTATTTCCATTGGTTACTAGGTGCGAATTTCTGCTACTGATCTTAGCAAGCTTACCTAATAATTCCAATAATTTTAATACTGTCACAAAGCTGGTGCTTCATGATTTCTGTTTTATAGTTTTAACATTTAAGAGGCTAATTTTTGCCCCTGAACTTTAGACACACTGTCACCAAGACTAGTTTCCAATTCTATATGGTGATATTTCGGTTTACACACAATTTAGCTTTTAGTTTTATACCATTTCTACGCAAATGGGGTGTTTTAAAATTTATTTTTGAGGCCAGGTGTGGTGGCTCACGCCTATAATCCTAGCACTCTGGGAGGCCAAGGCTGGAGGATCGCTCGAGGTCAGGAGTTCGAGACCAGCCTGAGCAAGAGCGAGACCCTGTCTCTACTAAAAATAGAAAGAAATTAGCTGGACAACTAAAAATATATAGAAAAATTAGCTGGGCATGGTGGCACATGCCTGTAGTCCCAGCTACCCGGGAGGCTGAGGCAGGAAGATCACTTGAGCCCAGGAGTTGGAGGTTGCTGCGAGCTAGGCTGATGCCACGACACTCTAGCCCAGGCAACAGAGTAAGACTCTGTCTCAAAAAAAAAAAAAAAAAAAAAAAATTT
>RJWJ010016975.1:0-33659 GCA_004363605.1 Indri indri
GTCTCCTTCGAGGCCCTTACACCCCCCAATCCCTCTTCCCAAGTGGAAGGTGTGCTACGTCCACTGTTGGACATAGTTTGGCTTTGAGGCTGCCCTGTTATACTCCTCTCTGCGTTTGCACTATAACGTCCTCATATCAGGACTAAATCATGTCGTCATTCAGCGACAACAAATTTGAACACCTGGTAGGTACCAAGCACTATATCAGGAGCCGAGAAGCAGAGGATTAACAAAAACTATTGCCCCTGCCCCTCAAGGAGATCTCAGTCTACGGAAGAAGAAGGACGCACATAGATGTTTAGACTATATTTTTTTAAACATGAATCAGTAGATGACACAATGGGAGAACAGAAAATGAACATTTAGTCCAGCTTGGAGCACTCACGTAACACTTTAAGAGGCAGTTAAGTGTGATCTGGGTCTTTAAAGATAAACAGAAGTGGCCAGAGGAAGTGTGGGGGTGGGGCAGAGGATTCCAGGACAAGAACATAAAGGCAGCAGGTTAGGAACAGCTATAGGGGTTGGGGAACAGTCAGCAGGGTACTGATGGACTGCAGAGGAAGCTGTGGCTGGAAATGAAGCTGGAGACACGGGCACGTTCCATTCATTCTGCCGTTACCTATGCAGGCCTTTCTGTGTGCCAAGCACTGTTCTAAGTTGGGGATTTAGCAACAAGTCAATGGACAGAAATCCCTGCCTCGGGGAACTTACAGTTTAGCTGGGGAGACCAAAACCAAACAGAATAAATGAGTCAACTATTTATGTCAGCCAAGTGTTAACATAGTAAATGCTTAAAAAAGTACAAAAGAGTTTCTAATTTTAAATAGGGTGGTCAGGGAAGAGCTCCCTGGGAAGGGGACATCTGAGATGAGGACCAAGCCGCACTGTTATCCAGGATGAGAGTGGCTCCCGAGGAGGGAACAGAGGGCCCTGAGGGGGGAGCACACCTGGGTGCTCCTGGGACCTCGGGGTGGTGGGGAGTGTGGCTGGAGCAGAGAGCGCAGGAGAGGGCAGTGGTAGATGATGCCAGGGAGAACAGAAGCCAGAACAGAGCAAGGGCCTGTCAGCCGTGGTAAAGACCTTGGCTTTGACTGAGACAGAGGGAGAGCCAAGGGAGTGTTTCGAACAAAGGATCAGCACGCGCTGACTTCCGCTTTGAAAGAATTGCTTTGGCTTCCGGGTTGCGAAGAAATCTTGGAGGGCTTTTTAAACCATGTTAAAAACAAAACAAAACAAAACTTGGATTTCTATTCTGTAGGGAGAGCCCCTGAAGGCTTTTAAGCACGGGAATGACATAGCCAGATTTTGCATTTTAGAAATTCCATTTGTCCAGCATGGAAGATTTATTGAAGTAAGTCAAAGTTAGAAGCAGAGAAACCAGACAGGACACTGCTGCACGAGTCTGGGGGGCGATGAGGATGAGGGCCTAACGGAGATACAGACACAAAAAGGGAAGGACAATCTTATGGAGCACAGTCTGCTGGATCTGGTGGTTTTTGCAGTGGAGAATGACAAATGGTGGAAGAATCAAGAGTGGGTCCCAGATACCTAGGTCACATGAGTAAGTGGCTTGATAAGGCTCTAATAGAGAGTTAATTTTCTTTTTCACAATTACCATGCCTAACACTTATAGACACTCACATTCGTGGGCTGGGATGGAATGACTAGTCTCAGAACAGTCCTTGGTGGGCTTGACTATGAGTGCACATAAGCTATCCCAGACCCATATTGGTTTCTGGCACATGAGAAAAACAGGGGTCTTACCTGCCAACACTGTTGCCACTTTCTGAGTTGTGTAGGAAATGTGACAATGGACTGTCTGAGCACTGCTCCTGGGATTTACAATGGCAGATGCCACACACAACTCTCTATCCGTAGAGATTAGTGGTGGCCCTCACCAGAATCACCCTGAATGGTCCATTCATGGCAGTGTAGGGCTTTTGCTAGCATGTACCTCTACACTCTTCCGGCCTCAACCCATTACCTAGTTCCAGAGCTGCTACCACATTCTTAGGTATTTATTACAGTAGCACCCCACTCTGTTACCAAGATTCTCTTAGTCTTTTTGGGGTGCTATAATAAAATGCCATAAACTGGGTGGCTTATAAACAGCAGAAATTTATTTCTCACAGTTCTGGAGGCTGGGAAGTCCAAGGTCAAGGTGCTGGCAGATTCAGTGTCTAGTGAGGGCCAACTATCTGCTTCATAAATGGCCCCATCTAGCTGTGTTCACACGTGGTAGAAGAGGTAAATGAGCTCCCTCTGGCCTTTTTGATAAGGGCACTAATCCCAATCATGAGGGCTCTACCCTCATGACCTAATCACCTCCCCAGCCCCCCCGCCCCCATCCTAATTCCAGCACTTTAGGAGTTAGGATTTCAACATATGAATTCTGGGGGACACAGACATTCAGATCATAAGCAGTGGGGAAAGAGGACAAGAAAAAATAGGCTTGAGAAATAGGCTCTTCCTGCAAGAGCCAAAAGTAGAAAGAAAAACCACGGAGTTGATTAATTTAATGTATCCTTATCTCCTAGGTAGAGGATTAGCCAACCAGGGTGAGAAAAGCCATACTAAAGGGAAGGTCAGCCAGCAAGAGTGCTGAACAATTATCCATTGTTCTGTGCTGGGATGTAGAAAGGGAAATATTCCCCAAGGTTGCTATAACTATAAATGCCAAATGCATCAATTGCTGAGTGCGTTCCTCTGCTCTTATTTAAGGGACAAAGTCCCTTAAATGTGTCCCAAAGCAGAAGCCATGGGGTAGGCTGGCTCTGTATATCTCAACAGTCCTCCCTGTTTCCATGCATCTGTTCTTGTCCCACTTGGGCTGGCCTTACACCTGGGTGACTGTGTAAGTTGATACCTTTGTTTACGGCCTATGTGTTCCTTGCACCCACTTTCACTCTCGGCACGAGTTACAGTCAGAGTGCTCAGAGCAGGAGCTCCTAGAGAACCCTTGTCCTGACACGTGATTTCTTGTTTCGGTCTCAACCCTTGCTTAGCCAATGGCTGATGAACCCCACCTCTTTGCTTTCTCTTCTTCTCCCTGTGTTCTAGCCATTTCCCTCCTTGTCAGTGTCTCTCCCTGGATGTGGTCAGGGACGAGAGGAGGAGAGAGAAGTAGAACTGCAGAAGCATAGGTCTTAGAACTGAAAGAAAGTTCCCTGGGAATGGCAACGAGGAACCAGCATGCGCTGAGTGCCTACTATGTGCCAGGCTTGGTACCAGACATCCTGTATGTGGCTATTCCATTTAATTCTCACAACAACCTTGGAAAGGCCTTATCATCTTCCCCTCTTACAGGTGAGGAAATTGAGGATCAGGGCTGGCATGACTTGTGGGTGACAGGGCCTGACTTCCCACTGGCCAGGCTCCAAAGCCAGGTTCTCTCCGCTGCTCCCTGCTGCCTCCATCCTGGCACTGAGTAGAGGCAGCCGAGGCCGGGCTACAGCCAGGTGCCCACCTCCTAGACAGTGCCACCCCGATTTTACAGACCAAGAAAAGGAAACTCAAAGAGGCCACTCAGCTGGCAGTGGAGGCAGAGGGATTGGAGTGGCTGACCCCGGAGTCTGAGCTGGCCTTGGCTCCCTTTTCATTGGAGCACCCTAAACTACTCGGTTTCACGTTGGGGAGAAACATGAGAACAGGTGAAGTATTAGCTAGAAGGTGATGTTTGTTATACACGGATTTTTAATTATGCTGGCTTTCTTAGCTTACATAATCCTAAATTGTTTATTTTGCTATTTGAAAAGAATTCAATGGGGGAAAATCCATACACAGAACATAGTTTCTAACCCCAGCATAAGGAAACAGGGTTGGAGAAGGGGGTTCTGGGGTTGGGAAGAACAGATCTTAGTGGCCATTGCTGGCCTGGCTTAAGAAGTCAGCTCCTGTCAGGTGTCTCGGGCTCCTTCCTGCTCCCCAGCCCTCTCCCTGCCTGTCCCCATGTCACCCTGGGCTGGGGCTCTGCTGTCCACCAAGCCACTTTCCCCAGCAGAGCAGGTGTATTCAGAGATGCTTGGAAACCATTTGGCAAAAGGAAAAGGAAGCCATTGTTAGCTTGCAGTGGGAGTCACATAACCTTTTCTTTCTGAAACATTTACATTCACATCCACATCTCCCTGTCGCTGCAGAAAATTGAGGAATGCGTGCCCCACGCTTGGATGATGGAACAGAGCCACGCAAAATTAGCAGAGCTGCTGGGCCTGAAAGAAATGATGGTGTCCCTTCCCTTCTTAAAAAAAAAAGTCTGACTGTGAGCAGAAAAGAATTTTAATCAAAATAGAAAGTAAGAATAAAGCATGAAGCTTTCTTTTTCAACTACTGATACCATACACATCAGCCCCACAATACAGGCAAGCAGGAGAAAGCCAGTGAAAAATTTTTCTAGCTCGAGATGCCAGCATCTATCTACAAGGATAAGTATAGTGTTCAACAGCACAATATAAATTTAAAAGGGAAAACCTCCAAACTTCTGTACCTGAACTCTTAGCTTTGATTTGATCTACAGAGCTGTCCCTAGAGAGAACTAACCAAATAACAAGCAAATTGACGTTGCAACCACAGTAATAGCTCACTTTCCTCATTATGAGACTGATAAACTGCACAGACCTAGGAAAGGCAGAGCCAGAAAAAGTGGAATTAGTTCCCTGATCCTGCCTTTTGTTGGACATGCTCTGTCAATTAAAACTACAACGCCTTTTTTTTAAAAAAAGAAAGAAATCCCTGCATTGGCATCAGTTGTGGTTGTAATCTCTGCAATGACCTCCATGCATGGGGATTAAGGATCGCACGGGGTTGCAGCAATCAACCCCTTCATGGTCTCGGTTATTACTGCTCGAGTAAATACATGGTTGCAACAAGGCCTTCATTAACATTATGAAAATTGGGGCCTCCACAAATTGAGTAATTGCTAGTGGCTTTTTGCTCTCCCTCTTTTGTCGATGTCCCTGCTTGAAATCCAGGTGGACAGTGACAGGACTCATTTGCATATGCTAACAGGCCAGCAGAGACCCGTGTTCTTCTCTGTCATTCCAGGCAGGAGTAGGGGGTTCTGTTAGAGGGGTATCTAGGCAAAGCTTCTGTGGACCTCCCCACCCAGGCTTCACTAAGGAAGTCACCAAGGCCACCCCAGGTGCCTGCGCAGGTGGTGCCTCTGGAGACAGCAATCAATTTGGAGTTTTCTCTGAAAATGAAGCAGCAGCTCTTGGACAAAGAGAATGGGGGGTGGGCAGGGTGAGGATTATTAATCAAAGGCCGTACTGAATTAGAGGTTTGTACTCTGTGTTTGCACCACGTCCAGGGCATGGCTGTGTGGCTAAAGCTACAGCAAGCCAGGGTCATGAGAAACTAAACTTACCTCTTTCCAGTTACTTCTGAGCTATCCATGTGTATGTGTGTGTGTGTGTGTGTGTGTCTATAATGTTTATAAGGGAATTAGGAATATAAATGTACTCTAAGTTAAAAAGCAGATAGGCATGTTGAGGAGAGAGCTTAGGGTAGCTCCTGCATCAATAACATTTAGCCCCGTAAAACATTTTATAAGCTATTTGCAAGGCAGAGAGAACCATGGTCTCTTTGGTACTCAAGAGACAAACGGCAGAGCCAGCAGGGCTGAGGAAGTCTTCCCCAGGCTGAGGGATCTCCAGCTTCTCCATCTCCCCGTGAAGGATGGAGAGGGTCTCACCTTGACTTTTCCATAGCTTCCTTTGGGGACGAGAATCTTGTAGCCATTGACTTCCACTGAGAGCTCCTTCACCCAGGAGACGGCCGAGCCCCCGCGGTGCTCATTCTTGGCCTCCACACTGAAGAAGGGGAGGCTGGAAGTCTGCAAACACTGTCGGGCCAGCAGGTAGGCACAGGATCCTTGGAAGTGGAAGAGGAAGCCGTCAAAGGTGTGGTAGTGCGGCTCCCCAAATACCACGCACGTGCTGGTCTCCACGGGGCTGCAGTAGAAGAATTTGCCTTTGGGTTCGCACACCTCGTAGGGGCTACAAGAGGCTTCCTGGCAGTAAATCTCGTTGTTGAAATCCAGACAGCGGCATTTGATGGTGCAGTTCAGGTCATCCCAAAACACCTCCCCTCGCCGAAGGAACTGTCCTGGGGAATAATGACATCAGAGCCAACATTTATTGAGCACTTACCCTCTGTGCCAGGCGTTGGGCTAAACGCTTTACTTCCATTATACCATTTAATCCATGCATGAACCCCATTAGGTAGGGATTGTCACCCTCGTTTCACAAGTGAGGAAACCAAGGCTTAAGAAAAGTTGAGTAATTCATCCAAGATCACTCAGAAACTCAGTGGCGAAGCCAGGATTCCAAGGCGAGTCTGTCTGAATCCAGTCTAAGCTCTTGGCATTATTATCTCCATGGCTGGTGAGCAAAGCCACACTCAGGGAAAGACACATTATCTTAATCCACAGGAAAGGCTAGGACACTCGGGAGTCACGTCCTTCCTTTCAGGAATAGGAGGGAAGGGTATTCGGAAAGAAGACCCAATTTACCCAGGTAACTTAGCAACACTGTTTATTTGCTAATTTGTTCATTCATGCAACAGACATTTATTTGTTGGGGGCCCGCTATGTGCCAGAAAAGGGCGATAACACAAAACAGGAGTCAGACGCACAAGTATAAATCCCAAACTCCCTCGGAAGATTCTATAAAGGGCCGACCACTTGCTTGGCACTTTCAAAGGCTTGTGAATCCTGCAGACGCTGCTCAGGCAGCATTTACACCTGCACAAGGTGTCTTCTCTCCCCCGGTTAGGCCCTGTCCAAGTCCAGTCCTCCTCTCTCTTTATCCACGGGACAGAACTTCTTGACAAAGTCCGGGTCAGGAAGAGATTGAGGTGGGGGAAGGGTATGGTTTTAAAGGATGTGCTAATTTTTAATATATTCACTATTAATTATTCAGTCTTTAAAACCATTTCCCTAATAAATAATCTCCGCCACCAAAAAACTAGGTAACATGCCAGTTGCTAACTTCAACCTTTGATTGAAATAGAAACATCTCTGGGCTGGGGGCTCTGATCTCATCCTTGGTTGGAGTTAGTGTCAAGAAATCAATTTCCAACACTACTGACTTAACTTCCACATGTCTCAGTTTTCCTAACCTGTAAAATGTGGACAATGCTGTTTTCTCATCCCTGTCTTCCAGGGAACAGTGATGCTGTGAAAAAGCCAGCACACGCTGACAGAGGCAAAAGCATTTGTAAATTGAGAAAGTCTGAAAAGGAAAGTATCAACAACACAACGTTAAGAAATGTAAATAATGTTCTACACCAGGAGCAACTGTAGATTGAAAAGGTTGGCTAAGGTTTCTCAAGAGTTTATAAAACCGAGTATCTAGTAAATAGCACAAGGCTGCAAGGTTAACCCAAACAGAAGGCACGGCTGCCTCCGTAACAGTCTTTTCTGTATCTACCCAACAGGAATAATTATGCTTTATACCTGTAAGAATAAGGCCCCAAAATGAGATAATAGATTTATTCATTCCCACTGGATCGTATGCGTCAGCCCTACACTCTTTGGCACTAGTTCAGGGCTGCATATATTGTAACAGCCTCTGCTCAGTACCACATCTCTGCTCTTTCAGGCTTCCAATAAATGAGAGGAAAATGCCTTTGAATAGAGGAGGTTTGGACCAAAAGGTAGACGCTTCGAGATAATTTTGTTTGTGAAATGATAATATAATAAAACAGCTCTGGAGGACACTTTCCCTGCTATAACCCAGGCCAAAGCCCAATCTCATTAGATTGATATATGCCCAGAGGCACATAAAAATGTGCAGCAGTCTGTATAAGGATATTGAATTTGTCCTGTATGTGCAACCCAAACCCATAACTCAGGAGGAAAAGAATGAAGTCAAAGGGAAGACTTCGTACACAGCTGGCATCTGACCACAGCTCTGCAAGCCAATGTTTTCCATTATCACGGCATTTTGTTCCCAGGACTCAGGTGAGAGGCTGTCACTGGGCACTCACGTTGCATGGCCACAGACAGTTGGCTGTGTGATGCTTGGACAAAGGGGAAGAGATGTTTGGGTAACAGTCTGTGACTTATCAGGCCCCAGGTCCAGGAATATAGGGGAGAGAGATACTGTGGGATCAGCTTGGTGTCTCCCACAGACTTGTAGTAATGTTGCATTTACACTCTGTGAGGGAGGAGGGCACAGCTCTGAAATCCTGGAGAGCTCTGGAACTAGATTCTTTCCTATTCGGTTTAATACGGGCTTAGCTCCAACACATTTGCTTGCTATTCTGAACATGCAGGATGTTATAAAGTCCTCAGAGGCAAGGATGCCTAGGCTGCCCGTCTTCACACATGACCTGTAAGGACTTACAGCAAGTGCAGGGGTCTGATAAGCCTGACCACAGTGCAGGGAACGGGGCAGAGGGCATGTGTTCCAGACCGTGTGAACACTGCTTTTCTGTATAGTAAGCAAACAGAAGCTGAGCCCGGAGGGAAGCCTGAGGCCTCCCAGGGTTGCTGAGACATGCAGGCCGAGCTTTCTATCTGAGGAGGGAAGAGACCTCCTCATCCCTATCCAACACCTTCTTAGAGACCTGGGAACAGTTTCCCCAGGGCCTTCCTCTGTGCTTCCATGGTCCCCTACACTCAATGTCTATCGTAACACATCTCATGCCATGTCATCACTGTTCCCGTGGCTGTCTCCTGTGCATGGTAATGTTATGGGTGGCTCGAGCACCTTCATCTCCAGCACCTAACAGAATGGCCAACACCTCACTGGGGCTCTTAAAATGTTCTTCAGAAAGATGTGATGTCTGGCTGGATGGCTTGGTGGATGGGTGGGTAAGTGGGTGGGTCGGTGTGCAGGTGCATAGATGGGTGGATGGGTGGAAGGCTTAATGGATGGATGAATAGGTGGGTGGATGAACAGATATACAGATGCATGATTTTCTGCTTCTAGTTGCTATAGACTCCACTCCTGAAAGCAGAACTGTTAACAAAAATTCTGTTTTCTAAATACTTTTGGACACATAAGAAGCAGGAATCCATAAACTGGGATGTTCCTGGGAGAGTCCAGGGCTATTCTGCACGTCCAAAGAGGTTTTGATAGTTCAGAGAAGGCTCCAAACTTTGGATGCCAGTGTAAAGTAAACCCATCAAGGTTCAACTACAGTTGGCCGCAGAGGCTGAAAACCAGCTTTAATTCTCCCCAGATTCCTGCATGTCTTGCTGCTGCTGGAAGGATTTTAGGAGTGGTTACCCTAAAGACTCCACTACTTTTTTTTTTCTTTCTTTCTTTCTAGTCATACTGGGAAATACTGACTTACCCTTGTAGGGACTTGGCAACACTCCAAGTGCGCCCACTCCTGTGGATCTACAAAGTGCAGATGGCGGAGTGAGAGTAAGGATGAGAAGAAAAACAGAAAGGTGGCGTGGGGGGAGCAGAATGGCAACAACAACAACACAAATGTTAAATGGGAGGGCTTCTTTTTGTCCCTCGGGCTGAGAAATCACTCAAGATCCTGGTCCTTTTCGGAGTTGTTCAGAACTGAAAGCCGTGCACACCTCAGGCAAGGACTTCCAAAGCCACAGTGTAGCGCAGGCAGGGTTCCAGCTCCTGGTGTGATGAATGTGCATGCTAAAATTACCTTGATCTCCATTACCCAGCTGAGAGATGTCAAAAGAGTAAGGCATCAGGAATGAGTCCGCCCCCGTGGCTTAAAAGCTTGCCTGTCAATCTAAACTAAACAAACCCCGCTTAGCTGCAGACAAGAGGAAAAGCTTTACCCCTGGAGGTGCAGCCATTGGCTGGGTCAATTTCCTTCCCGTCCACTTTAAATGCCCAGCGGCCGGGAACATTGACGTTCGTGGTCTCTTGGATATTCACAATCTCAGGGGTTCTTGACCCCGGGAGGCTGAAGTAGTTGGTGAGGTTTCCACCGTTAAATCCTGCCTGGAGCACAAAAGGAAGATGACGCTTTTGAGTACCTATACCAGCCCCATTGCGTAACTGGCCAACTGCCTTCTTTTCAGAATCCAGCACACTCGAAATCAAGGGTCCTTTTTCCTAGAGTCACTGGAGCAACCATTCCAGGTGAGGAAGGCCTGCCTTGTCCATCCCACGCCCGGGGCCGGGTATCAAAGATGGGCACAACCAGACTCTTAGTTCACCTGCAAGATCAGATACGCTTCTCTAGTTGAGAGCTATTGGCAAGACTCCCTACAGGATGCTGAATTACCTAAGCAGAGAGTGCAGTGATTGAAACACGCAGAAGGGTGAAGTGGAGAGCCACCTACCTGGGCCATCACTCCGCCAAGGCCTGTGAGGGGGTCGCCGCCACTCGCTGTGCCGGTGGTCCAGTTGATTTCATAATAATTGAAGAGTGTGAATGTGTAGGAGCCATCAGACACCAGGACCGCCTGGAAGGTGTTCACCTACGGGATGGGAATGTGTGGTCCCATGACTGGCACTCCCCAAGGGGTCCTCACGCCCCAAGGAGATCCTCCCCTCACCCCGTGCCCTTCCCGCCCCCAGGCAGCCAGCCCCTCAAGCTCTGCCTCCTCTCTGAATTCGTTCTCACCTCCGGTGGGAAAAGCAAGGCATGTGGGATCGTGCATCTAAAAGAGAAATTGCCTGAGATAAACCTAGAGTCTGACTCAGCACCCACTTCCATCTCTGATTTGTACCAGACAGAAAATTCAGAGACCTGGCTAAGCTTGTGATAATACGAGAGCACCTATAGATGGCAGCATGAGAATAAACTACAGGAAAGAGTGGAGCCAGGGACAGGATGCGATCACCTGTTCCCATGGCAGGGCGGGTGGGCAGGGGTGAGGTGTGAGGGGAGAGGGAGCAATGCTACCAGTGAGAGTAAAGTGGTCATGGGGATTGTGCTCTCTCCCCTCCTGGAGAACAACGCTAATCTTGCCGCGATGTCTCCCCTTTTTAAAATGGAAGTTGGAAAGTGATTTTTTAAAAGCACTTTGTGGGGAGAAATTGCTCTTCTAAGCATTTGTGCATTGCTTTGTATCTGCAAAATTGCCAGCACTCAGATGTACTTCAGACCAACACTAAGATGGGTGATTTTTTTTTTTTTTTTTTGGCCAATTCCCATCTTGTAGCTAAGAAAACTGAGGACTAAGGGAAATGAGTTGCTAGATATTTCTCAGTGACCCAGCAACAGAAAATAGGATTCGAGCCAGAGTTCCCAGTCTGTGTTTTAGAGCCCTGTCATTACATGGTGTCTTAATTTTAAACTTTTAAGGATAGAGACATTGTATAAATTCAAACGAACCCTGCAACAGTTTTCAGAAATAAGTGTAGCAAACCCTATTCTTTAAGTTTTCTCTTTGCTAAACCCTACCCCTTGTCACGTGTTTGCAGGAAATTAAAAAAAAAATGAAAGTTAAAAGAAGAGACTGCATTGACCTTTTCCTATTCAAACCTAGCGCTTGATACCTTCCTGGTTAACACCAGGTCCGATGCAGAGGAGAGACCCAAATCCTTATCCTGTGTAATCAGACTGGGGTAGAGGATCTTGGAAGTCCCAAATCTCCCCATTCTAGACAGTCCCAGGGAAGGAAGCAAGGTGCAAGTAAAGAAAAGCCCTTTTTGTCAAGAACTTTCTCCCCACGCTCCGAGCTGGCCACAGCTGATGGCGTTTGTGATAGAGCTGCTCAGGTGTATGCCCTTCGCTCCCTGGCTCTGTTCAACAGAAGAGGAAAGTGGGACGCAGAGATGAGTGAGCAATCGGCTCAAAATTGCTTGAAGGTCACTGGCAGGGTCAGGTTCAAGGGACAGGTGCAAAGTCAAGGTCACACAAGGACTAAAGCTGGACCCTCCTTCAGACCAGGATTCTCCTTCAGAAGTGAATTCCTTCTCTCAAAATGAAGCTGGAAATAGCTTTGGTCCAAGCAGGTCTTGAGAGCAACCCATTTCCAAGCCCGGAAGTCGCCTCCAAACCAACTCGCCATCCTAACGCCACCCCAGGGCTGACTGCCATCCGCATGCACCCCTGCACTACAGGGCTCTTCAACATTCAATCTAAGACTCTGCTGGCTTTGTTTTTATAAAGCCGTGTTTTTCAATTCTTGCTAAACCTTTTCTTCGCTGCAGACGACTTCCAGCGATACCTAGAGGAGGCAGCTGGGGAAAGAAGAGCTCAGGATTCGGAGTCAGGAGACTGGTTCGAACCGCTGCTCTGCCTCCCAGGAGGTGGGAAGCCCTTTTCCTGCCACTTGGGAAAGTTACTTCACCTCTCTGGGCCTGTTCCCTCCCCTTGAAAGTGGAGATAGTACTTGTCAGGGAACATTTTTGTGAAGGTTCAATGCTATGCAAGAAGAGCCTATCACAGCGCCGGACACATATAAGCCATCAGTAAATATTAGTTTTCCTTCCTTGAAGCAAACATGTCCCCTTGCCTCGTCCCTTCCCTTTCTTTGGGCTTCCATGAGACTTTCTGCCTTTAAAAAAGATCTCTCACGCCCAGCATTTAGTTGGCCCGATGATATGTGTTCCTGTATGGAAGGGGAAACCTGGAAGATGGGATGGAAGAGGTGGGGCCAATTTGAAAAGCAGGGATGGATGGACGCTTTCGTAGCTCTGGAAGACTGTACCATCCTTTTTCTCCAAGGAGCTCAAAGCACTTAGATGTTACCTCATTCATCCTCATAGAAAGAGTTTCTCACCTAGTTCAGAAATTTACTCCAAAGTACGAACCAGAAAGTATCTAAATTATCTTGCCATTTTTATTGCCAATGGAAGTTTTTTTGAAAAAAAAGGTGGTCAGCATTTGATGGGCATTTCTTTTTTTTTTTTTCTCTCCCACTGACTAAAATTTATTGATTGCTGGCATCCTGCATTCTAACGCTGTAAGCTATGAGGCTTAAAGGACATAAAACATCACCCGAGGAGTTGTTAGCGATCTATAACATGACAGAGGGAAATGTATGCTTCTTTAGAGGTTATTTCTAGCCAATGCATCCACTGTTTAAACTTGCGTCTTTCTGTTCCACAGAACCTCTTAGCGATAAAGGGCTTCTTGATGCGCTGGCTAGAAGCTGCTAGAACACAATGTGCTCACTGTGTCACAGCTCTGAACTGCAAGCCCAGCACTTTTTCACCTCTCTCTAACTCCGCAGTTTCTGTTCCACCCCTAAACAATTGACTCATTGCCAAGGATATTGGAAAACAGATGGAATTGGAAGTAATCCTATGAAAGGGGAGGGCAGATTTCCGAGTGTCTTTGCTTACTAGAAATTATACAGTTGGAGATGCGTCTGCTACTTCAAAACTCCCCACTGCCAAAGTCACTCAAATAAGCTGCAGGCTTTCGTGAAAACTGCATTTTGTCCCTTTATGTAGAAAGTTGATTATCTCTACGATAATGCCAGCGATAATCTTTCTTATTTGACTTTTATTTGACTGCTCATTTGGGATTTCAGAGCAGATGTTGAAACTTTATTCATGAAATGCTTTAACTGCCCACTCTAATTAACATCAAATATGAATACTTTCAACCCTGGTCACAATGAAAAAAAGTCATAACGTAACAAAATGAGCCAGATCATTTGTGCCCAAATCTGGGACCCTATTTTTCTCCTCCGACCAGGTTTTATTTGGTGGGGAGAAGAAAATTAGGGGTGGAGAGAAGCATTTGTGCCTCCGGCAAGAGAAAAGGACCTTTGGGGTCCCTAGATGGGTCCCTAATCATGTGGCCTGAAACAGGTCTCGGAGCCTTAATCACTCTCCTGCGAAATAGGAATGCTACTTACTGCACAGAAATTGCTCAGGGGCTCTTTTTAGACATGCATAACGATTTGTGATAAGAGTGACAGATTTTCTCAAATATTACAGCTGACTGGACTGGTTAGCTGTGATATTTCCCTCTGTTTCCTGGAAAGTGGGTAGCAAGACTCATTAGTTTAACTAAAGGAAACTGACATTCCTCAGCTCTAATGATTACACTCCTTCACGGTAGTGAAGATGGACAAGAATTAGATGTCAGCATATGAGGTGGAAAGTGGAAAATCTGAATTATTACGGGTGTGGTGCTGCTGCCTCCATAAAACGTGACTTCCTCCCATGTCACAATGAAAACCCAAGTGGCAGAGAAGGTTGCCATGTCTTTGAAGTACTTCCTGATGTCCTTGGTGGCTCTTTTCAAGATGACAGGGTCCATGGTCTCTCTGTAATAGATCTCGCCTCGAATTCCATTGTGCACATCTGCCCAGAATGGGGCAATGAAGGCCCTCCCATCCGTCAGAGGAAAAGATTCGGGAGTGAACTGGCTCACTAGCACGTTGAAGGAAACAACTCCATTGTTGTTGACCTACAAAAATAAGAGACGTTTTGCACAGTGGATCTGAAACCATGACAACTTCAGAGTCGCAAACCAAGACAGACATTTGCCTAATCATATGAATGAAAACAATTTTTAAATTACGGACTTACAGCCCCCAAACACAAGCTTCCGTTGCTCAAACTAAGAGGTTCATTTACTTCCAAACTCATTGGTTTTCTTTCACTTTCAATTTGTAGTCAGCTTCGTTTCTTATTAACAATCACTGTCATTTTCATGTTCTCTGTCCTATCTCTATTTATACTTATCAAATGCTCCTGGGTTGTGCGTGTGCACGAGAGTGTACGTGTGTGTACTTGGGGCGGGGTGTATGTGTGCTGGGGGTGTGTGTATGTGTACACTGGTGTGCAGAGGGCAGGGTGTGTGTTCTGGGGGTGGGGTGTGTACGTGGGTGTGTCTACCTGGGGTTGGGTGTGTGTGCTGGGGGCCAGTTGTATATGTGCGTGTGTACTGGGCGTGTGGGTATGTGGGGGGGTGTGTGTGCGTGCACTGGGCCAGCCAGGGAGCAATGTGAGTAACAAAGACAGATCCAGAGTCACAGATGCAAAATACACAAGAAAAACAAACAAACGAGCATGGAAGCAAAAGTAAATGAAAAAATTGAGAAGCCCCAGATTAGGCCTTGATTCCTATTTTATGACAAAGCAGAAGTGTGAGAGAAAGATAAATGAAATACTCCTTCATCAAACTCTGATCGTAGGATGACCCATATCCTGCTCTGGATGAGGTGTATAAAAGACCTCCATTGCTATGTGACAACCACTTCTGTACTCAGAATAAGGACAAGGTTAAGACCTACTGATGCCCACTTCCATTCCAGAGCATGTAGTTTGATAGCTGCTTTGTACAATTGCTGCATAAAAATGGAGACATTAATACCTTACATCATACATATAAATAACTATCTTATGGTGATTTCTTCATGATTTGTAAATGGCTTAGTAAACTTATTAAATTAGCGAACCTTTCTGCAAATCACAAACCAATATGTACCCTCTGTTTACACAGGACCTGTAAACAATTCAGCCTCTACCTGTGTTTGCGGCTCTGTATTTGATAGTCAACTGATTTAACCCTGTGCTTTGCATGGCGTCAGCAGCAGAAATGCCTGTGACAGGAATACTTGCAACTTTTGGATACAGAAAACCTGGAGATCACTTTCCTATATATTCTAATTATTTGTTGTGTTCCCGTTAATCGGTAACATTATGGACATTAACAGTGACCCAGATCCCAGAGGGCAGTTATCAGTTCCTGGGCCAAGGGTCCGTCTGCATGTTTGGAAACAAGGGAGTGGCGTTTGGACAGGAAGCTGAGACTGAGCTACAAGGACATTTAGAGCCTATTGTCTTCGAGTCATAGGGAACAACTCAGGGGCTTGAAAAAGACTGTACTACTCAAAGCGCTGGCATCGCAGGGAACAATTTACCCTCAAACACAGCTGCCTCCAACTAAGGACCCTCCTTTTGCAAGGGCAAGAAAGAATTCTTCCGATTCCATGTCACATACTGCAATGGAGGAGAGAGAGGAACGTAACTAAATGCATTTATTCTAGAGGACTGGGAGGCTAAGGCTTTGAGGATGGAAGTCCTGCACTCCCTTCTCATCGCCAAAATCAGGTCAACACATCCCCAAATTTACAGCAAGCTGTTACAGACACAGACTGGGAAGGCCCTGCTGTGCATAGAGCATAAAAGGCATGTCGGGATGCCAGAGTGAAGCGTTTGCTAGGGAAAAATAGGTGTAATTAAACACAGAGACTAGCAGAGGCAGCTGGCGATGGCTCACATGAGTTTCGATTATATTCCATGGGTAAGGTCAGTGGTCCTCAACATTTTGGGGGCACCAGAACCACAGGGAGGGCTCATTAAAACACAGAATACTGGGCTCTCCCCCTGAGCTTCTATTCAGTAGGGCCGGGGTGGGGCTTGAGAGGTGACATTGCTAAGCCGTGCCCAGGTGCTGCAGGTGCTGCAGGTTCAGAGACTGCTGGTTAGGTAAGGGAAGAGGGAACTATTTCCAGTGGGAATCAGCCGTGAGCTATAAATCAAAAGCTGGGGACAATGGAGGTCCAAGATGTGTAAATGGCCACAGGTAGAATGCTTAGAGTTTCATTCTTCCTCCAGGGCAGGACACAGACTAGGACAGGATATGATACAATCTATATATGCCCACCCAATTCTTTACGGTCAAAGATAAAGACAGGTTCAGTGCTCTGAATCTTCCTCTGAATGTGCAAGTCTCACTAGCAGCAAACACGATGATCCTAAAAAATAACCCAAGAACACAGGTGCCCAGGAGAGCTCTGACTGCAAATGGTACCATTTCTTAGCGCAGGTTTGACGATGGGCCCCTGCGGCATATCCACAGACCCAGTGAGGGTGGCCAATTCTGCAAACAACTTTCATATAATAGTTGATTACCCCTCTACTATGTTCTGACTCGCTCCAAATTGGTAGGAAGCCCAAGAACAGCAGATGCCTAAACTTTTCACACCCCCAGAAGGGAAAGAAAAATGATATTGCTAGTATTGTGGTTCATTATATCTTTTTATCTTGTTGAGTAGCAGAAATAATGTTCATGGCGTTGGGACCTCCACTTCTCTTCTATGTTTAATCACCCACAAAAACAATTTATTGCCCTGTATACTCCTCTACTATGAACATTAGCCATTAAATATACCTTTGACTTTCTTAATCATAAAACCCATCAGCTCATGAAATCTCAGAACTTGTCGTTTTGGCTGCCAATAAATCCTCCATTCCTGGAGCCCTGGAAGAAGGTACTTAAAATGCTTTTCTAAATGACAAACAAAAGGGAGAGCCACAGAGCAACAACTGGGCTGCTTCTCCACTTACGTAGACAGTGCGGTAAGGAACACCGAAGAAGAAAACTGGGATGGCCAACTTAATCTCGGATGAGCTTCCGTCATCTACTTTAGGGGTTTTGGTGTCATTCTGCCAAAATGGATACATGAGCTCCCTGGGCTGAGCTGTCAAGAGAGATGGTGATTAGATAGATGGCAGCTCCCTCTTCCATTTGGCAAGCGACTTCCCTCCTACCAGCTAAAGCCAGCTTCTTTCAGTAAGGCCTGCGAGCTGAACACAAGTCAGGCTGACTTTTCATTCAGCCTAGACTTAGGCCACACAAAGCGCATCAGCTTCTGCCTCAGGGACAGGGAAAATGGGAGTGATACCATTTTTCCTTGGGAGAAGGCACTTTGTGCTCCATTCCTAGGCTTCCATGGTTCTTGGTGAGAGCCATGGTTACAACTGGCTGAAAGATTGGAAGTTAACCCTGCTTGGAGCTCTCCGGGTACTGAGAGGTGGCCTCTAAGTCCGGAATGGTCATGGCTATGAAGCTCCCTTTTAGCTCAAAAATTCGTGTCTTTTCCTGAAAGGGGTTCCCGCCCTCCTGCTGCATGATAGTAGAAGATATCAGATTCCAGAAGGAAATAAACAACAGTCAGAACCAGGACAAAAAGAGGAGGGAGAGGGTTTGTAGTAATTGGCTCATGAATGACCTTGATTGAGGACCGCCCGCAAGAGGCTCCATGCCCAGCTCCTGTTTACAAAAGACAGACATGGGATCCTCCCGGGCGAGGAGGCTGGCCCATGAGACTTGGGAGAGGAGGTGCAGGGCTCTGACGCGTCCTGGCCACAGGAGAGAGTCATCACGCAGACACACACAGCGCCCTTCCTGGGGCAGGGTCGCCACCTCTGCTGGCAACCTGGCTTGCTGCTCCACAGTTTCCCATCCAGACTCTTGTGAGGGGAGGCCCAGTTTGGTGAGAGAAATGAGACAGGTCCCCCAGAGTCTGCATTACTTGGAGATCAGGTCTAATGGCATCTGTGAAATAATCTACGTTTTGGGTGTCACTTGTCTCTGCCTCTGTCCTTTCTGCTCTTGAATGAAAGAAATTAAAACAAGAGAGAACATCCTCTTTTCTTCTTCTCTGTTTCTTTTTTAAAAAGTGCTTGTTAGTTCTCAGGGGCAGTAGCAAATCCATTTGGGGTGTCTAGCCACAGTTCTCGGGGTACCTGCTCTCGCTGCCGGCCAGACGCTGACATCCCCATTCTCCTGTCAGGCCCTTGCCTCGGGAAGGCCCCCGCTCAGCACAGACGGGCTGATAGCCTGGCAAGCAACTGGCCAAGGACTGTCCTGCTCCTTTGGGAGCCTTTCAGTAGCAGACAGCAGCTCATGCAAAAGAGCTCGGGGGCCAGAAAGCAGCCCGGCAGCGCCAGGCAAAGTGCCAGCTCTCCAGTCCTGGAGGGGGAGCAAGAGGAGATCTGCCTAGAGCGACAGCTCCTTTTTCCAAGGGCTAACATCAGAGGAGAGTGGGGAAAACTAGTCTGGTTATTAGTGTATACGCATCATTCCCCGAGCCCCAAAAGTTTCTGAGACGCAGACCGGATTTTAGCCTTTAGGAGGCGCTGTGGCTCGTTTAATCTCAGGAGCACTCAGCCGATGAGTTGTATTTAATGTCACAATCGGTAGGTGAAAAAGGGTCTTCTAACATTGCTGTTTACCTAATAGTCAAAAATTCCAAATTCCTAGAGAGTAGGAATTTTAAAAAAATATCTTTATAATCTCTACCACAGCATTATATACAGGTACCTGTTAAACTTGAAGGGTGATAAACTTTCCTAAGTTAAAGTAACAAATCAAGTCATGTCATGGATTTATCCTTCGTGGGGAACTTTTTAGGACTCATGTCCAAGTATGAGTAAGGGCTCAGATTCACACTGAATTGTAATCATTTTCATGGAGAGATTCATTGGTATTTGGGGCAGCATCGGCCAATCTGCCTAGAGAATGGAAAAACCCACAACCCCTCGTGGAGGAGACAGAAAACAATGGCCATGAAGACTGACACCCAACTTCTGTCTCTGCTCCAAAGGTGAGGCAAGTTTGCAAGATTCTTCTCTTCATTGGTGATCCTAATTAGTTTGTGGTTTTGAACAGGAAAGAATGAGCAGTTAAAAAATTTTGATTTTAAGAAGAATACAAAAAATAAGAATATCTGATGTTGTAAATAATAAATACTTGTAGAATGAAAATGGGGGTGCTTTCTAAAAAGGAGTAGGTTTAAACTATAATAGGCTCCATCTCAGAAGCCATTGTTATTAAAAAATACAGGGCTATTGGTAGCATGGCCTACCCCTATAGAAGCAGAGTTAGTAAGAGAAAGAATATCCCTACCCGTGCTTGTCCTAAAGGCTGAGAATTTCACAATTAACATGACTGCGTTTCCAGATTTTCTTTCTTTCACCAAATAAAATGTACTTTCCTGGAGTAGGGGTGGGAGATTGAAGTCACTGGGACTCTTTGATCATTATGGGGTTTCACATCCTGGTTTACTTGCTCCAACTGTTTAAATGCATCCAACTCTGGAAAATATTGGTGCTGTCGATGGGTGTATAGATATGATCATTTTGGACTTGTAACCATTTGCCAGCTGAACCAAACAAACCAGCAAAATAAAGACAGGTGCTTTAGAATTTTAGCCACAAAAGTTTAAAATCTATGTAGACTGTGCCATCTTTCTTATCTAAAATCCAGATACAACAGTAGAAAGAAATGTATGTGGCCTTTCACATACCCAGGGCAACACAACGCAGAGAAAAAGGAGTCACAAGGAGGTGGGTAATTATCTTATTTCACTTGCAGTTTTAGGTTTTTGGTCATTAAAAGGTCACTGATACACAAGTTACCAATATCAATGCCATTGTAACTTCCTAATCTGTGGCTAAAATAAGTATATTCTTTAAAGTGTCCACCGTGAGTTAAACGCTTTAATGGGAATCAATGATCGAGCTTGGGGGTGCACACACACCTACCCCACCTACTTTTAATGGAAATATTTTGCATTATTTTAAAGATCTACTCCATTAATACAGGGCAACCCAGTATATAAAAATTGTGTTCAAAGTTAAATAAGAAAAAGTAGGAATGTAAGCAAACATCATTCAAAGTTAATGAGTTTTGCCCTTGACAACAGAATTTAATTTACATTTTTCTTGTTTTATCTGTAGATACATGTACACCTGCCCTTACAATTATGGTTCCAATAAAAGTTTCTCTTTATAAATTCAAGAGCATGCTAATCAAGAGCTTTATGGAATTCTGTAGTACTCACCTTGGTGCCGTACAAGTGCGAAGATGAAAGAGACCCAAATTCTAAGTAATGATGAATAATTCATCCTGGAATTTTAAAAAGAAAAAGAAAAAAAAAATCCCCAGCTTGCCACAGTAAATAGAACACCAGGTGTGTTTGGTGGCAAATCCCGAGACACATCACAACCATCATAGAACAAATTCACATAACAGCATCAACAGCTTTGAGTTGGGAAGCAATTCCCTGAATGCTGGCAGGTCCTCCTAAGTTCAACCTCCGTGAACAAATTAGACCCCCAGAAGAAGCCAGTCTGGAAGTGTGATCTTTGAAATTGTCAGGTAATTCTATAGAACCGATGAGACCAGCAATGAGTAAAGGCATCTACTCTGCATCTAAGAGAGCACTGAAAAACAGGACCCGACTCTAACGTTGTGGGTGCTGGGTCATGCCTGTAGAACACAAACCACGTCCTCAGTGAGACCTGGCTTTCTTAATTTTCTCAAAAGCTTTCCATTAGGCTCAAAGAAAGTCAGTCAAAACACAGTGTGGTTCTACAGGTAGGAGGATTTAGAGTTTGCCATCACCTTCTCCATAGAAGGGAGCCCATCCATCATTTTGAAGTACTGGCCAGATTTGTGGGTAGTCTAGGACTCTGTCCCCTGACTTTCCATGCGAAACGAATGATAGTTACATTGGTAATACAAACGGACCACTCCAGTATTGCTCCTTGGAATTACAACAAAAATAGAATCCAGTGCACAAGCAAGTCATTAGTTCCAGCAAGTTAGTTAAAGAAGAAACATTACGAAAATGAACTTGTTTTCATGTTAGGTTGCTTTACCCTTCATTAGGAGCGTGTTTGGTCTGTGTCGTTCTGCAAAGCTGCAATGTGAAGACAGATGCAAGCTCAAATTAGACATGAGAACCAAACTGCATGGCTAGACCATGAAGTTTGCTGCTGACAGTATTCTTACAAATAAAAACCCTCCTTTTATCATTTGAAGTTATCACAATTCTTCAGCCAGACTTTCTGGAAAAGCCATGAATTTATCCTGTGAGAGTTTTATTGTAAATCTTTAGTTGTCAAGTATACACATTGACATTTCAAGCACATATTACATACTAGTCAGTTTTGCTGAAAATTCTACAAAGACTTTGCTAGAGATCACAACGCAGCTTTAGCGGAGGCAGATGCCGGGCAAGTTTAAGACTTGAGCCCTTAAGGGAAACTGTTCAGAAAGCAGTAAGATTCGTTTAGATATTTGTATTTATGAAAAATGTCACTAACCTGTTCTGCAGAGACTGGAGGGACTGAGAAATATTAAGTCAAATCTTGGTAAAACAAGAATTCATGTCAATTCTCCTCAACTTGCTGCCAATTATTTCTGATTCCTGAAATGACGTCTGAATCCCGTACTCTTAAAACCAAAAATTAAGTTAGTCCTGTGCTAGAGTCAGGTAAGTGTTGAGTTGCAATCAAGTTTTTTTCTATTGATTAAGGAAAAGTAAATCTAAAGATCAGTTTCAGGATTGCGTAGAGAGGTTCTTTTCCTGAAAAACTAGACCTTATTTTCCCCCCCTTAAAAAAAAAAAAAGTAGATTCAGATGGAAATGTCAGGTACCTGGGAGCTGAAACTTTGGTCCTTTCTGATCAGAATCACTTTGCACTGAAAAACACAAAAGAAACCTCCCCCTCTTCTACCTTTGTACCCAAAAGAAGGCAACTGTATAATGTTACAGAATTAGCATCCACCGGCATGGGATTCAAACTCCAAACAAAGCTTTGCTGCCTCCAACATTTAAATGAAGTTGGTTTTCTACTAAAGTCTTTTTTTTTGTTTCTCTGGTTTTGAACAGTTGCCACAGATAGGCTCTACTCTGTTTTTTCACAGGTATGCATGAAGTATTTAAAGAAACTTTTCCAAACTTTTCTAGGCTTCATTCCTTCTCTTTTCTCTCTGATACACCGCTGTGCAGGTGAGAGGCCAGGGCACTTTTCAGGCAAAACCGAACCAAGCACCCAGTAGCGAGGCTTGAGCTTTCACAAGGGAAAACCCCAAACTATGCCCTGGAAACCTCGCCTGATGCCCAGTGAGGGTCATCGGGGGCTGTGGAGGGGGGGAAGATAGGTCTCTCCTGATAAAAATTTGCAGTAAGTAAATAATTTAAAAGGCATTGTGAACGAGGGAAAAACAAAACGGGTTAGGTTCCATACTCCCAAGCCTCCGGTAGACATGGAATGAGAAAAATTGGCTAAGGCATAAGCTAAATCTACTGTTCAAAATGTTTAAAATGAAATTTATTGTGAAAGAAGTCATAGGAATGTAACAGAAAAAAACTCTTTTGTAAATCAATGAGAATTTAAAAATTGCTACAAATTTTCTCTGACCAGATATTTGAATGCTGACTGTATGAAAGACATATAATTCCAGGTTTAAGCAAGTGGCCCTAAAATGGACAAGAGTGTTTGGGGAATTATTTTTTTTTTAGTATAAATTACCCAATATTTTTCCAAAAACCTGTGATAATTTAATAGATTTCACACATTATTTTCTCACTGGTATTACAAATCCTCTACATATATTTACTCACAGATGTCAAATGACCATTTTCCCTCAAAAGGCACATATTTATATAACAGAAAATCTAGTTTTTTGGGTGCCCATTTAAAATAAAATTAAGCTCAAATCCAAGACTCACCTAGAGAAGCATTCTGGTTGTCCACCTTTATTAAAATTTTAGCCCAGTATCAACCTAAATGTCTTGAAGCAATAGTTGGCTCTATTTTAAAAACTGCTAGTGACATACTAATTGCTTTCATTTTCTTTTTTCACGTATTCGTGGATATTTATATCTCAGCCCTCTTGACTCATTTTAGATGCTTCACCCTTCTTGAGGCAGGACTGCTACTGGGATAAATGCCATTGGGACAAGACGGTGGCATAAATGAATCGGGCTTTGAGAATCCGGCTGCCAGCGAGAGAGCACTCTTGGGGAGAGACTGGTCTGGCAGATCAGTCGTTGGGCTGGGAAGCCGGTCGAAGAGTTCGTGTTCTGGGTATGTGCTCAGTGGTCACAGGTGGATAAGTGACAGAAATCTCTTTTCATGCTGTCAGCGGAAAGACTTATTTTGTTGAGAGTGTGAGGTGGGCAAAGATTCCTGACAAGATTTAACCTGGGGGTGGGGTGGGGGTGTCTTGAAGGTAGTCACCCAAGATATGTGTGCTCTGTAAAGATGGCATAGATCGATGCTGCCTTTTAGGAAAAAGGAAAGACAGCTCAAACAAAAAAAAAAAAATGTAGAATTCCCTAAAAACAGGTAGAATGGGTTTTCTGTGCTAAATGTTGTTTATTTTGTTTCCTTAAGTTTCTTACACTTTTTCTTGGAAGGGATTGTCAGATTTGAGCTAGTTTGAAATGACGCAGTTGTTGGTTGTGGCAGACATGGAGATGTGCCACTCAGATCCCCTGCCAGAGGGATGCGAGAAGGCCACTGTGGGTGGCCAACAGTCTCCAGCTCTTAGCGCCTTCAGGCTCAGCCTCAGCCATGGGCACACTATACTCCTCCTGGGGTGTCCCCCAGAGAATGCCTGGACAAGGTGGGGGTACCTGGCCTGGCACTTCCCACCAAAAGCAGGACTCCCCTAAGGGGCTGTTTTTGCTCCAGAGAGCCTTGTTGAGTGACAAAGACTCAGTCAGGTGTTCAAGCAAGATAGCTCTAGTCTACCAAAATCAGGGCCTAGCTGGGACAGTCATGTATTGTATACATATATGCAGCCGTCCCCAACCTTTTTGGCACCAAGACCCAGTTTCATGGAAGACAATTTTTCCATGGAAGGAAGCGGGGGAGGCAGAGCTCAGGCAGTGATGTGAGCGATGGGGAGCGGCTGTAAATACAGGTGAAGCTTTGCTGGCTTGCCCACCACTCACCTCCTGCTGTGTAGCCCAGTTCCTAAGTTTCATGGAGGATAATTTTTCCAGGGACTGGGGGCGGGGCAGGGGTGGGCAGGAGGCAGAGCTCAGGCCATGATTCACAGCCTGGTTCCTAACAGGCCACAGACCACTGCTGCGTTGTGGCCCAGGGGTTAGAGACCGCAGCGTATATGTACCTATATGTATATTATATATATATGATTTATCATATATGCATGTACACAAATACATACATATATGTATATTTTATATTTATATATATATGAGATATTTCGGTAGATGCCTCCAAAGACTTATTTCTCAGAACTTCGGAACCTTCAGACATGTCCTACTCCATGCCATTAAAAGCTAAAATTTCTCCCAGCAAAGGAAGACAATAGAAAGAACTTTCCCCCACAAGGCAACAGGTGGCCCCCTCATAAGCTGTTCCTGCCTCTTCTCCTGACTGCTAGGCCTATAATCAGGGTTAAGCTGCAGCATAACCCAGCCAGAGACATGCTGGGCTGCTAAGAGAGGATAAGGACTGTGCCCCCAGAGGAGCTGCAAGATCTAGCCAGCACATACTGGAATGGGATGGGAGGAGGGAAGACCCAGGGAACTGGGTTCTCAGGGTGTTCAGTCAAGGAGACTGGGCCATAAGATAGAGCAAGTGGGAGTTTATTGACTTCAGGGAAATCTCTAGAGATACGAGCTTCAACACTGTGTCAAGAACTCCAGGGGTTGGTGCAAACTCACTCCTAGAAGCCTGGAAAAAGTAACGGCTCATGCTGAGCAAGGCTGAAATGCCTGAATTACTGTGGCAGATGGCAGAAGAAGGGACTGAAAGGTTCAGGGATGGGAGCATGCTGGATAGACATATTATGTGAGTCCGCTAGACCCACCAGACAATTGTGTTCCATGGAAGACCCAGAGGACAGGCACAGCATCCACCAAAGCCAGCAGAACATGCTGGTGAGCGAAGCATCGGCATCAATAAGAAGCTCAGTGATGATGACCCTCTGCTGGCCAGGGCTCGTGCCAGGTGAGGTGATCACAGAGCTTGGCTCCCTGATAGCAATGGAGATGATGGGCCCCTGAAGCAATAGAGGCCAAGTGACATCACTCTACTGTCTGGGGCCAGAATGGGTCATAATTTCATCATGATCAATAAGATCAAAAGGGTAGCCAAGGGGGCCTGACCCACGTAGAGTTATGAACATAGCTGATAGAGCATGGCAACCAAGGGCAAAGTAGATGGGCAGCCAACACTGGTATTGCTTACTACACAAAATAAAAAAGAGCAAGAATGGTTGAGAAAGGTGGAGAGCAGTTGTCCCAATAAAAAAATCACAATCCCTGCTCAGTTTCTGGATCTGAGTCAGTTTTCAAATTTGGAATCTATAAACTGAAAAGGTAACCAGACCTTGCAACACCATGGCAAGTGTGTACAGTAATGATTATCCCAGTCTGTCTCCAGAAAGACCTTTGATCATTTACTCAAGTGACGGCAGACTTGGAGAAGGGGAATACCTAGAACTTTTGAGGACTATTGGTCAAGGGGTTTGAGTTAACAATGATACCTGAAGACTCTGCTAGAGTGGGAACATACAGGGCCCAAAGAATGAAAGCAGTCAAAAATGAAAGCTGTCAAGATCCAGCTTACCATGGGTTCCGAGGGGTTGCAGATCCACCTGGATGTCATTTTCCCAGTCCCAACATATAACTGGGATTGATGTACTTGACATATTGGGCTCCTGGTCTGCAGAGAAAGAACTGTTACAGTAAGGAAGGGAAGCGAAATCTCTGGAACTGCTCCCCCCTACTCCAGCCAAGGTAGCAAATACAAAAGAGGATTGCATCCTGGACTGAGGGCAGGATGGCAAAGATCATGTCACTCTTAAAGAGGAGGGGTGGTGGACTCTATCATATCGGCATTCAACTGGCCAGGATGGGTCCTGGAGAATGGCTGTGGACTACTGCAAGTTCAACCAAGTGGTGGTCCCAGGTGCAGCTGCTGTGTTAATGTAGTATCTTTGCTAGAGACTATTAACATAGCTTCAGGTACATGATATGTGGCCATTCACTGGGAAAATGCACCTCTTTCCTATCTAAATCAGGAATGAGGATCAGAAATAGCTCACATCATATGGAACAGCAGACAATATACATTTTTAGCTTTGCCCGATGGTTATAAGTCTCCCACCTTCTTTCACAATATAATGCAAAAAGGTCTGGGCCACCTGGGTCCCACAGAGCATCACCTCAATTAACTGCATTGATAACAGCAACAGATTGGGCATGATGAGCAAGAGATGGCTAGCAGGCTGGACGCCGTGGTAGGACACATGTGCTCCAGAAGGTGGGAGATAAATCCTTCAAGGATTCGGGGCTACTACTTAGGTAAAGTTTTAGGAATCCAGTGATCAGGAACATGCTGGACATCCCCTCCAAAGTAAAACACAAATTACCGCATCTTGCAGCCTCTCTACAAAGAGATTCTTCCTAATTTGTAGGCTTTTTTTGTCTTTTTGAGGCCACACATTCCAAACCTGGGAATACTGCTCCAGCCTACATTCTAGGTGATATGGAATTAAGACAGTTTTGAGCTGGGCTGAGAGAATGAAAGAATTCTGTAGCAGCTCCAAGCTACAATGTAAGCAGCTCTGCTACTTGGGCCATATGTTCAGTAGACCAGTGGGAGAACTACAACACAGACCCACTGGAGTTCTGGAGAAAGGTCATGCCATCTGCAGCAAAGAAGGACACACCTCCTGAAAATCAGCTCCTGGCATGGGACTGGGTCCTGTGATGGAACATTTGACCAAGAGACAGTGGCTATGTGTCCAGAACTTCCCATCATCATCTGGGTCCTGTTGGGCTCACCAAGTTATGATGCCAGGTAGACCCAGTAGCAATCTATCGCAAGATGGAAATGATATATCTGGGACTGGTTATGAGCAAGATGCCTGCCTATGTAGTCCAGACTCCATGTCGCCTGCCACAGTTGCACCAGTGCTCCATTCCCAACTCAGATCACACATATGGCCACATGAGGGGAGGTGCATACGACAAGCTGAAGTAGGAGGAAAAAGCCTAAGGTTGGTGGATGGATGGATTGGCTTGGTGTGTATATGCAAGCCTAAGGCAGATAGATGGTGGCTACATGTGAGTCTCACTCAGGGGTGGCCTTGGAAGACAATGATAAGGGAACATCTTCCCAATGTGTAGAGCTTTGGGTGATATATCTTATCTTGTACTTTGTGTCAGAGGAGAAGTGCTCTGAGATTAGAATTTGTTCGAACTCTTAAGCAGTGGTGAATCACATAGCCAGCTGGACAAGGGAGGGCCTGGCAAGAAAAAGATTGAAAAATCAGTGACAAAGAGGCCTGGAGTAGAGACATGTGCATAGACAGATGAGAATGGACATGAAGTATGATCCAGAAGGCATCCAATACAGAAGGGGTACTAAAAAACCAAGTAGATAAAATGACTTGGCTGGTTGGTGTTAAGCAGCCTTTGTCAATGTCGGTACAATGGGCATGTGTATGAAGAGGCCAGAAGCAGAGACAGGGTTATGCATGGGCCCAATAGCATGAACTCCCATTTAGCAAGGCTGCTTTAGCTACCATGCACTCTGAATGTTCAACCTGCCAATAACAGAGACCAAAGCTGAGCCCCCATACGTCACTGTTCCTTGGTGAGACCAACTGGCCACTTGGTGGCAAAATGACCACATTGGACCCCTTTCATCCTGGAAGGGTCAGTGGCTCCCTCTTACAGAGATGGAGACTTATTCTGGATATGAGTATGCCTTTCTTGCCCAGGGGCCTCAGCCACACCACTAACGGGAGGCTTACAGAATGCCTGATCCACAGGCATAGAATTCCATGTAAAATAGCATCTGACTAGGGAACCCCTTTACAGAAAAAGGGGTGTGAGTGGGCTCATGACTATGGGTCCACTGGTTGGAATACAAATAATATGATGTAGAAGATGCCAGCCCAGTCAAGAGTTGAAGTGAATTGCTTAAGGAGCAGGTGAAGCACCACTTTGAAGACACTACCATGCAAAGTGCTATCCTTGGGACACTGTATACACTGAGTCAGAGACCTTTGTATGGAACAGTGTCTCCAGCAGGAAGACTACATAAGTGCAGGAACCCAGGCATGGAAACAGAAGTGGCCTCACTTGCCATTACTTCCAGTGATCAGTGGGGGACTCTGTGCTTCCTAATGGTCATCTCTGGGCTATGCGGAGTTTGAAGTCCTGGTCCCCGAAGGGAGGACCACCACTCTCACCAGGGGACACAGGAAGAGTCTGAACTACTGTAAGATTGAACAACAAGCTCTGGCTGTGATGCTACCTGGGCACTTTGCTCTCCTGTGTCTACAGACTAGTAGGCAAGAGGATGAACCATCATCTTGTTAGGGGAAATTGACCCTGTTGAGCAGGAGGAGGTAGGGCTGTTGTTACACAGGGGTTCAAGGGATAATGTGTGGAACTCAGGTGACTCATTTGGTTGCCTCTCAGTACTCCCTTATCCAACTGTGACCATGGTGGACAAGTGTAGCAACCCCAGTCTGAGCAGCATATGGTTACCAGGGACTCAGACTACTAAGAAATTAAGGTTTGAGTGAAACTACCAGGTAAGTCTCTGAGATCAACAGAGGCAATCACTGAGGTAATACGATGGAGGGTGGAAGAGGGAGACACTGGACACCAGTTGTAGCCCTGAAGTCAACTGCAGTGACAGGGGTTGTAGGTCATTCCTCTAACCTCTGTCTTCTAAGTTTTCCTTCGGGAAGAGAGGTCCACCATAGCTGCCCCAATCATGGATAGAGAACTGGATCTACACATTGCATAGAGTGGACTGTGGCAGACATGAGGATGCATCACTCGGATCTACCTTCAAGGAAGGAATGATTTCCAGGTACAAAGAGTATGGTTAACTGGCAGCTTTCAACTGTTGGCTCCTTCAGTACCTACGGCAGCATTCAAGCTGTGCTTACATTCTTGTTGATTCCCAAATCAATGACTGAGAAAAGCATTGGTAAAAGGCCATGGCCATTTCCTCCCAAGGCGACACTTGTCTAATGGGAAATCTTTGCTTCAGAATATCCAATTGGGCTGGCCGACTTTGTGAGGTCTGTAGCATGGTCTGATAGCCCCACCTGCCCAATCCTACCTCTTCCCCATTCTTTCACAGGTATTACTCCCCAACAAACTTTTTGCACTCCCAACTCTACCTTAGCATCTGCTTCCTGGAGAACTGAACCTATGACATTGGTGTCTTGGATAAACTTACAAGCCCTCTACAACTGATTGTTTTGCTTCATTGTCTGATCTACCATGGAGAGTTCAGATATTTCGGTAGTGCAGTTGTTGCTACCACTTATCCACTCATTGAATGATGTCTAACCTGCTAGATTTCACTCATTGAGGTGATTACATCTAAGGCGGTACTTATATTCTCCCTGAAAATAGTAATCCATAGCAGAATTCTTAATATGGATGAGATGATGGAGAAAATGCAATTGTGTTCCTGCAGACTTGTCCTAAATAGTAAAGACATTAGCAATGAAAATATGCTCAAGAGCCCTACATATGGAAGTTTGCCTCTCTCATTGCATTAGAATCTTCATTATTGGACACCTGCATTAACTTTCATAAAATGAGATGCTCACATAGTCCATTAGTTTTTCATTCTTAAAAGCAGATTTTTTTTGAAACCTGATGAAATATTTCTAAAAATTTTCATATTTATTAGTATAACAGTAATAAATACTTAATTGCAAGTTGCAAACATCAGGAGTTTAAATTGTAGAATAAATGTTCTAAAGTTCATCTTTTTAAAGAATTAATATTATTCGCCCATAAGTTATATTTCTTTTTGTGCTGGCCT
Source organism: Indri indri (assembly GCA_004363605.1). Taxonomy (NCBI): domain Eukaryota; kingdom Metazoa; phylum Chordata; class Mammalia; order Primates; family Indriidae; genus Indri; species Indri indri. Next base: position 30,267 of record RJWJ010016975.1, read on the forward strand.
TACTCATTCTAGACTCTGGATTTGGGCTAATGCTAATAAACATGGCTTAATTATGAGAAATATGGCATTGGCTTTTGAAAACCAAACTGACACTTAATGTTTATTAACTAGCAATATTTTCTAGATCTAAGAGCTCAATAATAAAAGATGTTATCTCTGAAAATTTAAACAAATACTCTATTTTCTGAAAGCAACTGAAGTATCTTTAGCCAACGAGTTTGTAATAGCTAATTCTAAGTGGACTGACATAACCAAAAAACTCACAATTGGCCTGAGTCTATTAATAACATCCTTGTTAGCACATTAGTAATAAAGTTGGGGAAAAAAGGGAGGTGGACAGACATATTATATTCCTTATTCACCAAGGAGCACAAAGCAGTTCCTCTAGAAGAGATCTCACTGGTAGGCAAGAACCAGCTCTAATTAAACCTTACTCTATAAGCACAGGATTTCAGGGTGATTAATCCATCACTTTTCAAGGGCACTCAGCTGAAACAAATGTTCACACATTGTTAAGGATAAATAATCCATATATGTCTTCTGCTGCAGAAGTGAAATCTCACAAATGATTAAAAGTTACAGGTTCTAGAAGAAAGATAAGACGATATGTATGGATCACAAAATCTGTAATGTGTTCGAGTGCCTACATTTGCATGACTAATTGGAAAGAATGCTTGCTATCTTGGCTGCACTAACCAGGAATCATAATATCAAGTTCAAGATCAGTAAAATTTTTCACGTTGCATGGATGTGACAAATAATAAAACCAGAAAAAAAATGCTTGTTTTATATAATCTCAATGGAGAACAATTTGGTAATATCTACCAAAATAATCCAGCAATCTCACTTCTGGGAAGGTATTCTACAGATATATTTCAAACATGTAAAAGAACATATGTTGTTTACTGCAGACAATTAAGAAGAGTGAAAAAAAAGAGATAGAGAAGAGAAAAAACTCAAATGTCAATGAATAGAGTATTGGTTAAATAAATTATGGCGCATCTATAAAAGGAATACTACAAAGGATAAGGTGATTTCCTCTGTAGCATCACAGACACAGTTCCAAGATACACTTTAAACAAGGTATACGATAGTGTATAATATGTTAATTTTGCTGTATGAAAGGGGGAGGAACACAATATGTATTCTTGTTTGCTATTATTTATGTAAACTCTGGAAGGATACACAGAAACTAATAAAAAATGGAGTACGGGCATTAGAATGGGACTTTTCAAAGTATACCTTCTTTATATTGTTTGATTTATAAACCCTGCGAATGTTATCTACTTTAAAATTAAACTTAAATGGTTTTTAAAGACATCTTTATGTAAGCAAATTGAAATTTAAAGCAAACAAAATTTTAACACAACCAAGACAGTTCATGCTGTCCTAGTTGTACTCCCTAACAGTGGAGTAATTATCACACCTGCCCTCAAATGTATCCAATATTTCAGAAAACATTTTTCTCTTTCTTCTGTATTGTCTGCTTCCCCTATCTCATTCTTATTTAACACCTTAATTGTATTACTTAGAGTGACTAAGAAGCATTCAAAGATGAAGAGTCTAAAAGATTTGCCAAACTGAAATTGCATTGTAATTTTTTTGGTAGATCTAGATCTTGCAGACCATCATAGATAACTTGTCTCCTCTACTTTAAAGTGCTATTTATATTCTTCACAAGGCTCCCTCTTGAATTTTAAGAAGGAATAATAGCGTGATAGCCTTGTCCATTCCAATAATAAAATCTCTGATAAGGGATCCTAGATTATAAACTATTTTTTCCCCTCTTACACCAATTTTAAGTTCACTTTGAACAGTATGCCTCTCTGATAAAAGTATGAATTGAAACTGAGTGATCTGTCTCACTTTTGGCTGTCTACTGAAACCTAGTTTTAAGTCTCTAGAATAAGGTGAGATTAAAATCCAAATTATCAGTCTCCCTGCGTTGTACTGCTGGTTAGTTTATTCTTGTCAATAGCATGCATCGCGAGTGCCCAACATGGTGTTTCAGAAGAGCAGGGAGGACAACAGATATGTACCGACGGCGATGTCACAATTCTGGAAACAGCAGGAGATCTGGATTTGAGACTGTAAGATACATCAGTGATTCTGTTACACAGCAAATCAATTCAGTAAACGGATATTGAGGAACATCTCGTTTTAGTGTCGTAATGAAAACAAAGACTAACAATAAGAGTGTGTGTCGGGGGCAGGTATGAAGGACCTCAGCAAGCACTGCAGCACAGCTGTGAAGTGCACGCATTCTGCAGCCAAATCGCTCGGGTTTGAAACCCGCCTTGTTCATTTACCAGCCGTGAGACTTAACCTACTTGTGCACCATTTTCCTTATTAGTAAGAAAATGGAGATAATAGTGCTGACATATAGGATTGTTGTGAAGACCAAATGAGAACTTCTTTTCCAAAGAAGAGTTGGAAAACTCTTTGATGGAAAGAGAACTGTGACTTTGAAAGTCAATCTTCTTGTTTTATATGCATTCTACCAACTAAAAAAAGTCACAGTATTTTTCAGTCCAATAGGTATTGGACGTCTTGATACATGTTTATCTTGCAAGTACTCAGGGCGGCTCACAGTAACTAGTAATAAAATTTAGCACAGAGGTTAAAATTACAATTCTTTGAAACTTGAATAGGAGGTAGAAATAATCTCAAATTTAAACATATCATGATGCCTATGTACTTAGGAAGCATTAAGAAAGAAGTTAATGGACTCAGTCTCCTAAATACAGAAATAAAGCACAGTCCTTGGATCTTAATTCTTGGTACAAGGTTAATTTATAACAGCTTACCAAGAAATTATTGATAAGAAGGTAGAGTTCGAATGTCCAAAATGCTACAGTACTTCTAGAAAATTATTTTTCAAATGAAAAAAGTAGCCCTTGGATAAGAACTGGTAAACTTTTATTTCACCAAAATAAGATTTTCAATTACTCAAAAAAGTGATGCCAAATATCTCAAAAGAGAGGTTTTATCCTCAAAGGATAAAATAGGAGTATAGAGAGTATTGGGAATATAAAATTTTGCTAACAGAAAAACAGTGCACATTTCCTATGAACCTTTGTTTTGCAGTTTTCAACTTTGGCAAAATTCCAATTAAATTTGGAATTTAAAATGGTCAGACTCTTACTAGTTTAGGCCAATTCCCCAGAGAAATCAACCACAGAAATGATGTACACTTTTAGCTATATAAAAATAAAGATACAGCTTGACCCCCCACTCAAGAAAAAAAAATCAGAACACAAAGACAAAATGGACTTGGATTTTTAATTTTTTTTAAAGATATCTCTGTCTCTCTATATATATTAATAAAAAGTGCAAAGAATAGACCTTCATGTTTAAATTATGTTCTAAAATAAAATATATATTTCCATTAAC